>VHZZ01000841.1:94331-116891 GCA_009801015.1 Silene noctiflora
CGGTTTTTGGAAGGTTTTGATGTGTTTAAGGAGATGATGAGGGTTGGGGTTGGGGTTGAGTTGAGTGAGGTGAGTATGGTTGTTGGGTGAAGTGACATGTTGACACTTAACGGTCAAAAGTGACGGTTTTGGCTACTTTAGTCACGGATGAGAATACTAATAAAGTTCAAGGGCACAATTAGTATTATGCCATACGCAGGGGTACAGTTGGGAAAAGTGAAAATTCCAGGGGCACAGATGAGAAAAACCCTTTTTTTTTGGGGGGGGGGGGGGGGGGGAGGGGAACTGTTCGTACAGAATAATTTGAGATAGGAATATTACAGTTGCATCTGTCAAAGACGATTTAAAAATGGGGATCAGCTCTGGAAGATTGCCTGCCCTGGCGGAAAATATAAGCATACAAGATGCAATGGTGAAGAGAGATCTTCTTCTAGATGGTAGTAGACCTCCTATAAACAAAAGCACATTTAGTAAGAATCTTCAGAACTAAAAATCATTCAAAAATTAAGAAACAAGAGATTATATCAAGCAAAAAGAAAGGAGAAACTGTCAAAGTAACAGAGAATTGCAGAAGCAAATTGGCAACAATAAGACATCCAACCACGTCGTGACAAAGTCCAACCACGAAGAATATACTGATGTTATATTATGATAAAATCACCCGCGGTTCTGGGCCAAGTGATCTGTAATTGCATATACCACAAGCTAAAATTTTAAATGCATTGTTTCATGAATAAACAAAATCATGAACACCTCATCTGGTTTAAGTGGGATGACCCACTGAAAGTGTACAACAATATGAAAAGGGAAATTGCAGAAGGCTTGCTGTGACTACTTCCATGCCATAGAACAAGAGATTATTAGTTGTAAGGGCCTTCACATTTTATAGAATGATTATTAGAGACGAGGGAATGAGCGAGGGTAAATATATGACAAACCTTCTTTATAAAGAGAGAAGCTCCTCAAAGAAAATGCTAGCTGGAAGCACCTAACGAGAGCCACATGACTGGAGGTCTGTAATCCAAGTACAGTTCTGGTGTTATCCAGGTGAAGCAGACAATAATAATGAGTGTGGGCTAAACTATGCATGCTAATGGAAAATACATAGTTCGTTAGTTCCCCGGTGACATGTGGGTGGAAAAGGACGATTTGGGCTTTTGCTCATATTTAGGTTGTTCGGATTGGGTCTAATATGGGTTCAGAATTTCAGATTGAGTCATTTGGGTTGGGTCAATTTTGTCAGGTCTAGAGGTTTGATTACATGATCAAATATAATATACTGACAATGGCGTTGAGGAAAGAATCTAACCTTGGACAGAGAAAAGAGCAAAGCAGTATTGTATGTATGGGCCATAGCCTCAAAATTGGCAGGGGTATTTTCTGTAAACGTGGCCTGAACCCAGATAGATGAGAGCAAGAGACTGACTTGATGACTACTTAATCTGAGGGAAGCAAGCTCCTGTAAACCAAAAAGGCAAAACAGAAAATCCGTAAATAATCATTTTACCAGAAACGGTTTCAAAATGTACATTCTCACCATTCCATTGGTCATCGCACTCTTGAAGCTATGTGATCTACTCGGATTCTCGTTCGTCTTGTTCATGGCTTCTACTTTTGCTTCACTGTTCTCTGGAATGGAGAAGCTTCCTCCATTTACCTCCAAAGTGGCCTTTAGTGATGATGATCCCCGACAGTTCTGCAAAGGCACATCCTTTTGGCTTGACCAGGGGCTAATCAAAGAAGGCATAAGCACAATGGAAAGAATACGGTGTGCCACTATTCGTGTTTCATTATCAGGATGACCCATTGCCAGTAGAAGTTGATGAAATAATGCATCAGGAAACGTCTGAAATGAAGTACAAAGAGCATGTTAGACACAGTTCAGACTAAGTGCATGTAGTATGAAATAAGCAATCTGCAGATCTTGGGATAGGATGGTCTTACAACATGAAGCGTGAGCGTCTGAGGTTTTAAGGCGCTTTTTTAATCTAGGAACCTAAGGAGGTCACCCAAAAATCTCTACTCATCCTTGAAATGTAGGACCGTCTCACCCTTCTTTGTGCAGATGTAAAAAAAAAAAAATTACTTCACCTTTTTGTGATATGAGATGTTAGGCAAGGAAGAGACTATTTGAGCAGTCCGATATACAGAAAAGACAGTTGATCTCGCTACAATATTGTTGTTCTTAACATTTTCAAGCACCACAGCCATCATATCGAGCACAGGGCCTACATCTCCAATCTGTCAAAGCCATCTCATGTATAAATACAAATCTCTCGAAAAAAGAATTCCAAATACAAAAGAGAAAGAAGCTGAAAATAATTTTGTTTTTCCTAGCACTTTTATTGTTTCCCCATCATATTATGAAAAAGATCGTAAACACAAATTCAAATTATCATGGGCTCAAGGCGAACTCCAAAAGTAACATAGCTATATAAATAACCACGGAATATACCAAGTATTTATTTTACGAATTGCTAAACATTTATCGCAATTATAAGCTCCAAATCAAGAAATGTTTCATCCGAAAGGAAGGGGATTGGATGGTCAGATTACATACCTTGCTTGAGAGGTGTGATATACAATTTTCTAATGCTGATTGAAGATCACCATTCAATTTGTCTGCCCCACTCCCGGAGCTAGATGCTTCTGTTGAATATTGTATGCACTTGCGTAAATGTCTAAGCAGCTCAGTTAGTGCACCATTTAATGCAACTGAAGCCTGCTGTTTTGCAAACTGAGCAAGTCGTGTGATGACAAAAATGATATTTATTTGTTTGAGAGGTTGCTTGAAAACATCTTTGTGGTCCAAGTGCTTCACCAAGATGGAAAGTAGCAAATGCGAGTTCTCTCCTGTTTTAGAGAAAACATATGAAAAATAACAGAGATCAGTACATTATCCCAGTAAGGGGGGATAGGATATACGCAACCTTACCCTGTGTTGTTATGTTAACATGGACAAGATGCTTCCAAATGACCCATAACAAAAATTCCGTCAAGAATTGCATTCAACGACTGCTACTTCACAATTAAAAAAAAAAAAAAAAGTGCATTCAATTTAATGGGGTATTTCACTTTTTTCCATCATATCCAAAAGAACAAAAGCAAGGAATAGTGAGTCTTTGGCTTCATTGGAAATGGAAACTAAAACAAGAGAGATCAGTCAAATGTCAAATTTCAAATCCGAATGAAGATTACACTAAACTATGCTTCATGCAGAATTGAAGATAAAGTCAGAAAAGACACCACCTTCTTCAAACAGCAACATCATGTACATCATAACTGAGCAGGCACGCCCCGTTTCTGGAGACCAATAGTCTTCATTATCAAAAGTATGGAAAAAGGGTTCAAGAACACGCCGAATAGTTGTAGCTTCCTTGACTAAACCAGCCATGTTATGCAAGCAAACTTTAGACCAATACGAAGGGCTTTTTGAAGCATCCCTGCAAAGGGAAGTAAGACCAAAATTGACTTTTGAAGAACAGTTCATAGTCACTAAACAAGACGTATTATGCAGTATTCACTTACGATGGGGGTTCTAAATGTCGTTTAACATTGCTGAGGTCCATTGAGGAATTAGCATTTTCTGTGTTCGTTCCTGGACCACACACATTGTTTGAAATTTGTCTATCTAGCTTGTCATTTCCATTTTGGATTTGGAAATCCGCAAAATTTTCCAAGGTTGCTGATATGATCTATATTTAGTTTTGAAAAGGAAAGAAAAAAGTTCAAAAAAATTTAATTAGAAAATCTTCGGAGTCCCAAACATTTTAAACTTCAATCAATAAGATCATCATCCTTACTTTGTCAAATTCCATCGGGATATGGGACTGCTCACCCATAAATCGGACCTAAACAGATGACAATTTTAGGGAAATTACTAATCAGATTAACAAGAAAGCATCGTAAATGGATATCAGGATATGAATGAACAAGAAATGAAGACATCATAGGTTTGGAAAACCAATATTAAAATTCCAACAAAAAGCTAAAAAGACTATGCTTTTTGTCAATAAATAAATAAATATCAAGATTTTGGACAGTACCATTGCAGAAAGTGCCTGTAATCCAGCAGACCGGAGGCGTAAAGCTCTATCATCGTCCCCAATTTCCTGAGCTAGTTGACAAAGTTTTGGAACAAATTCTTCTAGATTGAACATATATGTGCTGTCCACCTATAATAGCTTCGCAACATCAACATCAATTGTAGCTTGGGAAAATACCCACAGGAAGAAAAGGTTGATTTACCATTTGATAATATTACCAAAAAAAATCACCTCCTACAAATAATAAGAGAATTTCCTCACCTGGATATTTACGAAGTCAGCTAGAGCATTGCACCCTAGTATTTGCATTTCCTCTTTGTGAGTTTGTTCCAGAAGAGTTCGAATAACTCCCAATAAGCTACATGCAAATAGTGGCCTGCAAAATTGAGAGTTGAGACGACAATATAAAATATTAATAATCCATCTCCTCCAAAGAACAACAAAGATGACAGAGTTTACATTGCCGCAAATATATTAATTGACACCATACTTGAAGTAATTCATAAAAATAAAATAATATAAAAAAAATAGAATACTGTGTATCATTTCATTCATAGAGTTCCTTACTATTCAGCTAATAGTTTTCATACTCAAGAAGGACTTGACGATTCAATAGAAGTATCATAGCTCCTTTCAACACATAAATAAGGCTAATATTCAGATCAAAAGAGTGGAATAGTCATATAGAAAAGGAGGGCTGGACAAAAACTTATGCTCTCAAACCATCATGAGTAACCTGCAAGTCTGAGACCATATAGTACCAAGTTACCGATTCAAAAAAACAAAGATGTGCCATACTTACATCTGCTCCTTACATGATGTGAGAAATTTCCGGTATGTGCAGAGAACAACTTTTGCTGATCTGACATGCTCATTCCGCAAATCCTTGTAAAATCGCTGTTCTAGGAGCTCAGTTATCTGACAAGTATACAAATAATATGTGAGGGACTCAACAACAATACGAAAACAAGAACATTTTTACCCAAATGAAATTTATAGATATAATTAGCATAGGCAAGTAGTAACATTCCCAAATACGAGAAAAGGCTATTAAATGGAATAAGTTTGCAAGTCAGGCAACAACACTTTACTCAAGAACATTATCCCATTGCCTCGAGGGCTCCCACAAATTGCGGCGGGGGGTTGGATGTAGGCAACATTGCCCTTGTGTTAGTAACATAGAGTGCCTCCTCAAGATGACCAAAAATGAAAATTAGCTCGAGAATAGCATCAAGTGTATCGAGAACAGTTTATGCAACCTTACCCTATTCCAACTTCTGATAAGAGCACGAAATAATTCTATTCGGAAAAAAAGGAAGTTTCAGTAGATTTTCATCCAATACAATGAACCTTCTAATTCCTTAGAATATCACCAAACAATACAATATCTACTTATCTAAATGAATACATTGTGGATTTAAGCTTCTAACCATCATGTTTAATCCGAAATCGACCTCTAAGTTTCCTAAATTTGTCTTTATCTACAACACTTCTAATTCGTTAACTTTTGGCAAAGTAACTGGAATTTGAGAGAATCAATCTGTGGTTCGTAGGCTACTTGAGTGAATTTGGTAACCCAGTGCACAAAATCAAATGATCATCAACCTCCCATTATAAAGCATAACCAAAAGAAACTAACCATCCCTACAGTATTAGGCCCCTTTTTAGTCTAAATAGCTGTAAAATAGAAAATTCTGACCTAAGACGCCTCATTGATACTCTTTCTATAAATGAACGTCAAATGGAGCAGAACATTCGCCCACCAATACCTTTCTCGATCAGAAAAGGATGGCAGTATCGTCAAAATAAGGGTATGAAGACTGAAGTTGTCGAGTTTCATTTGGCCGTGTATTACTGTTTCGAGATAGTTTCCATTTTTAAACTTCTTAGGGAAAAAAACTTCCACACTGTAAGTGGCCAGTACTAAGTAATCCAGAAAAGGAAATAAGCTGATAAAAAAGTTCCATTAAGAAACACGTGAACGGTGAATACACAACAATTGAAAGCCAATTCACCTTCGGAACTCGTAACGGGTTCTTGGATGCATATTCACACAACTTTCCAATCTTTCGGTCATTAGGCTCGATCTCCTGCAACAGAAAACATCAAGCAATGCAGAAAATAGTAAGGGAAATAGCTTGTAACACTAAGAAAAAGCCAAAAAGTGCCTGCTCAATCAGCACAATAGTAAACTACCATGTAAGCTACAAAATCCACAAGTGCCTAACTGTCTGAGTTTGAATTAAATGTGCCATGAATGTACAAAGGAGACGAACTATAACCACAAGAAGACCTCAATCTACTCCAATTTATGATCAACATGAACTCAAAGTCATAGTTCATACACAATTTCAGTTATATGAGTCTGCCTCACATGTGACAGCTATCCGTTAACCATATTATGAAATGAGGAATACGCGAGTATTTAAGTTGATCTCACATGTGGGAACGTTAAGTTTAACATTCATTTGGAACAAAAGCCACCAAATGTCACTCATGAACCACAAAAACAACCCTAACGCCGAACTGAGGAGTTAAACAGAGCACAAAATCCAACCTGATTTCGAGGAAATATCTCTGCAAGGAGCTTTTTATATCTTTTTACTGGCTGCCTCGACCTTGTTCGCAGCGAGGGACAGAAGCAACAAATGATACCACAGACGGGTAAAACCCGTCTGGACATAACACCCATCTTCTTCAAATATCAGATTTCCAAGCCTCCTAACCCCTATAAATTTCAACACCAAATCACCATTCATACAAGTTTTACGAATTCCAACACGAAAAGCTCTCTCCTTTCACAATACAATTGAATGAAACAACAAAATTCCCAACATTTATCAAATGGGTACTTAAAATTCCAACATAAACACCTAAAAATGCATCAATTTTATCAAATTAAACACAAATCTGAGATACCAACCTTATGATTATCACAAAGTTTAAACCTTTTGATCAAATTAGGCTCTTGGGATCACTTCTGAACAGAAAATTAATCAAAAATCTGCAATAAAACTGTAAAAATTCAGCTAATAAATCAAACTCAACAACATTTTACATTAATTAACTCAATAATATTAAAAATCAAAATCATAACTATAACAAATAATAAATCAAGATTAATAAATTTGTAATTAAATTAAATTTTGCATACCTTAAAGATGCAGGGAGTGGGGGATGGAGGCCAAAACTCCCCCAATGCACCTCCCTCACTTTCTCTCTTACATGTATTTAAATCTTGCATAAAACGGTTATCCTATATATATTCCCCAAGATTTAATTTTCCCCCCTTTTTTCTCGTTACATTTTCTGGATATGAAAATGAATGGAACTTCCCGAATCGGAAATGACCCGACCCGTTTCGGTTTAACCCGTTTGTCGAGTTCAGGTAAATCTCTAGTAGTCCCGTTGATAAATAATGGATTATTTGTCCCATTTCCCTTTTTTTGGACAACAAAAAAATCTGAGAAATTTTTAGTATTTACATTACACATAAAATTTTATCAGAAGTTATACTATAATGTTACTAAATTTGAAATTAATGCTACAAGAAATGTTATGTCATATGAAACGTACAAAAATAAGTTATCGAAACATAAATCAATTGTTACAAAAAGATTACTCATAAATAAACTACTTATTTGCAAAATATTTATGCATTTTCACAAACATTAAAATACCTATTGAATTTAACCATGCAAATTGAAATTGAAATATTATCCAAAGAAACAATCAAACCTTACCATGCAATTCCATCAAACAAAGAACCCATGCAATCTTCCCTTTTAGATCAACTATCTCCACATATTTACACAAGGGTAATTTTTTTTTACCTTCATAATAATAACACCCATCAAAATCCACAATTTACCTCTTCAAAAATCACCAATTTACTCAAAATATCACTATCTAAAACTTTAACTAAGTATTACCCTTTTGCAGGGAGATTAAACTCACATAACCAAATTGATTGCAATGATAAAGGAGTCGATTTGGACGTGGGTTTTTGTAATTGTCGATTATACGACATTTTGCAACAACCCGAGTCTGAGTTTGTGCCCGAAATGTTGCCCATTTCGGGCAATGAAGCTTTAAGTGGAACACTAATTGATAGTCTGGTTAAAATTCAAATAACTCACTTTAGATGTGGTGGAATTTCGATAGGTGGTTGTTTTTCTCATAAAGTGGCTGATGCTAATAGCATTGCCACGTTTATGAATGACTGGGCGGGTATGACTCGAAACCCGAATTTTGATCCATGCCCACAATTCATTGGTGGGTCATACTTTCCTACATATGGTGAAATTACTCTTTCACCCATAGTGTTATGTGCTCATGAAAATTGCATAACAAAAAGAGTTGTCTTTAACATGTCAAAGATTAATTCACTTTTAAGGTATAGTGATGAAAAAATGGGTGGGCTAAGGGAACTTAACCCAACTCGAGTCGAGACAGTTTCGAGTTTAATTTGTAAAAGTATTTTGGGTGCTTATACAAGTTTATCTCGAAAAAAACCCGAGTTTGTGAATGTTATTGTGAATTTAAGGACTAGATTGAGACCAACATTGTTAGGAAATCATATTGGTAATTTTGCAATACATAATTTGGTGGAAATTACTAAGGGTAACATGGGTTTACATGGATTAGTGTGTGATTTAAAAGAGGGAATGTTAAGATTTTGTGAGGAATTTGTGAAGGATCAAGACTTGAGAAATGAGAGGTCTTTACAAATATATAATTCATACAAGAAATTAGGTGCATTAAGTTGTGACATGAATGTTGAGATGCTTTTGATTAGTAGTTGGTGTAGGTTTCCATTTTATGAGGTTGATTTCGGGTTTGGAAAACCGGGTTGGGTTAGTTTTCGCGCTAACCCGATAAAGAATTGCATATTCTTGTGTGATGCAAGGGTAGGAGATGATATAGAAGCATGGGTGACTTTAGAAGATCAAGTAATGGAGATTTTTGAGCATGATAAGGAGCTTCTTGATTTTGCTTGTGTGAATCCTAGTCCTTTTTGAAGTGATCCAAGGAAGTGAATTGTGTAAGAGTTTTGGACGATGATATGAAGCCACCGGGTGGTACTGAATTTCAGTATCACCCTCTCAGATACACAATGAGAATCCCGCATTATGGAAAGAGAAATGTGTAGAATCAACATTTTACATGTGAGAGGGTGGTACTGAACCTCAGTATCGTCGTTAGTTTTGTTGTCAAACTAGGATGAAAATAGTTTGTCACCCCCTTGAGCTTATTTTTCTCAAGTTTTAAGATGGAACTGTTTTCATTTTCATGTTTTTACATCTTTTATTTCATAATATAGATATAGATGACCCCGGAAAATCTGCCGCTGTTGTAGCAGATGTACATTGGGTAAAATCGCGACCATGTCAGGTCATTAACTCATACATCGTCTTGGATAATACCTAGATCTTTTGTCATGTTGTCAATAGGAATACAAAAACTGAATAAACGCCATCCAGACATCTCAGTCCTGTCGAAAATAAACACCAACTTGCACCATTGTCATGAATTTCTCCATGTAGGGAAGTTTTCACAATATGTTGTACAATGTTGCTCACGAATATATATAATTAGGATAAATGAGTTTCCGATAGCTATCGCATAATTACTTAACGTAGTGCCTGTGCCTCACTTGCTTTACAACATGAGGATATAATTCAAGCTATTCCCTACATACCTAAAATACCGAATAGTGCTTGGCAAAACCAACCATATAAATATATAAAAAAGAGGGGCCATATATATCATAGTGGCTACAACATAATGGATACGGTTGGCTCATCAAGAAAGGCCGAGACTAGCCCATAAACCCACTTCCAGGCATATTAGGCGGGGTCCCTTGTGAAGGTACTTGTCCTTGTGGAACCAACTGGGGTCGGCCAGGACCTTGCATATAACCCTGACCCATTCCACCAACCATTTGCTGAGGTTGGGTTTGCTGTTGTAGCTGCTGTAATTGCTGCTGTTGCTGTTGATGTTGAAGTTGTTGCTGAAGTTGCGGGATTTGTTGCTGTTGTTGTTGTTGCTGCTGCTGCTGAAGTTGTGGGATTTGTTGCTGTTGTTGAAGCTGCTGCATTTGTTGTTGCTGAAGTGTAGGGATTTGTTGTTGTTGATGTTGTTGTTGTTGTTGTTGCTGCTGCTGCTGCTGTTGTTGAAGTTGTTGCTGCTGCTGGAGTTGCGAGATTTGTTGTTGAAGTTGCATGGACGGCTGTTGTTGCTGAATTTGTTGCTGCAGCTGTTGAATGGTTGGCTGTTGTTGCTGTTGCTGCTGCATATGCTGAAGTTGTTGTTGCTGTTGCTGTTGTTGCAACTGCTGATGCTGCAATTGCTGTTGCTGGTGTTGTTGGGTGGGTATTTGTGGCTTGAAGACCACCATGTCCTGGTCGATACAAAAAAGAACACGTGAGTGAGTTACTAAATACTCCCTCGTCTCATTTATATTGTCCCTATTCAACTTTAGGGATCAAAATATGTCAACTTTGAGAAGTATTTTCTCACAAAGTCGCAATACATATGCTACAACTTTTTTAAGATTATTCTCGTTTGCCTTCAGGTCGTCTTATAACTTCATATCCAAAATAAAGTCGTATACTAGACGATAATAATGTCTAGCATAACTGGATAAAGCAGAAGAACATACCCCCGGGAAAAGCATTCCTATCAAGCGGCATGCTTTATCAGAAACAGATAACAGCAGAGTCTGAGATGGCAGCTGGATGACTGCACACTAGAGACATACACAGAAGGAAACTAAGTTCAGCAAAAAAATAACTGATAATTGCACGCAGTGCGAGTTAACTCCACTTTAAAGACCCGAACATTCACAAGCTTTTGATTTAAGGATCTAAACTTTGAAAGTATGGCTTCTTAAAGTGGCGTTCACGCGCATAGTGCTACTGTAGAACGGCAGGACTGAAAGCCGCTAAGTGGAGGTGCTCATGACCAAAAATTGCGCTTATGGCTCCGCTTACACCCAATAAAAATTGCTCTACAAGTCAACAAGAACTTCGTTTTTTTTTTTTAACATTAGCTCAAACAAGGAGCCAACTTACAAGTTTCTTTTCTTGTAGCTGTGAAAGAAACCCATGCTGATTCATTGCTCGGAAAACAAGAAAATCTGCTTTGCCAACATACTGCCTGAAGTGAGAAATAACAACAAATAATGTTAGAGAAACAGCTTTCAAACAGATGCATTTGTCAAATACAGAATATAAGCTATATTTAAATACTAAAAAGAATGAATAAAAGCAAAACAAGGATATTGTTTAGCCTGCAGTTTCTGAGGAAGAAAATAACGTTACTTGTTATTCATGTGATCCTGAGATATAAGACGAACTATTTGCATGGTTGGAGGCCAATTTGCTGCAAGTCTGAAATGAAATAATAGAAAATTTCATTAGATGTATAAGCGGAAGATCAATTCATAGCACTTCCATTTCATTTTACATTTTTCGCTGAAAATTGGAGCAGCGGATTGGCCATGCAAACCACTAATACGTCTGTTTCTTTTACGAAATCCCTTCTTTGTCGTCTCAACCATTGGGTTACATTTCTTATGCAGTTTTGTTACTTTTGTACCCTCAATATTTTCAGAGTCGTATCTCTGTAACTGGAGGATCCTACCGCTATACCCAGAAGCCTACACCAGCTGCCAATGCTTGTATGAAATATCAATTCAAAAGCAAAGCAAACAAACAAAGGGATGAGACAGAAAATATTAAACTCAAGACCTAACCCCTTAATTAGGAATCACCATATTCAGCTAAGCACATAACAAGCTTTGAAGATAGAAAGCAGGGAACATATTGCAGAAAATGGTCAAGTAGGTAAGATTTGTCCAACTTACGTCTCTGAGGCTGTCGCATTTCTATACCCCTGAAAGAAAAGTTTATATATTCAGAAACTCATCTAATATGTTTTCACTACTGTTCTTACACAATAATAAGGAATATTGAGTGTCTGAGATAGTACCTCCAATTTAGTGATAAATACAGGTTGCTGTTGTCTCTGTCCAGATAAATTTCCCTGCAAAGACAGTTACATATATTTGAGTGTATGAATATTATTCAAATTAAGAACAAACTCTGCTACGAACAGCTTGATTGTGACGACCATCAGAGCTGACCTCTAAATACATAAACCAGTACCAGGTACTCGTAGCCAACTAATCACAAAAGGCTTAATTCCTCATCATAAGGGTAATCTAACAATACTGTTCCTCTACTGCACTAATTGCACCTCAGTACAAGGACTGGACCAGAGTTTGGGACGACTTGAAAAATTAGCCTTTTCATCAGTGTCACGAAGATGATGACTTATGCTATATCTTGTTTATACATTTTTTAAAGCATGTGATATGTCCTACAAATCCTGCAATCTTCATAGTCGTTTCCCTCCTCCTTTCCCAAGCAAGTAGTTGTAGTGGCAAAAACAGCGAATTAAATAAAAAAAAAAAAAAAAAGAAGACGAACAGTCATGACTGAATTACGATGAGCGAAATACGTTTTTTACCTCCCAAACTTTAACATATTTGGACTGTGATGATGGCATGGAAGCTGGACCTTGTTGAGACATAGGCATAAGAGAAGCTGCATTGTTCATCCCAACAGACTGCATTCCTTGTTGTGCCTGCTGAGGCATTCCTTGAGTAAGCATAGAACCAGTAACAGGCGGTCCGCCATTAGTTAAATGGCTAGGCACGATGTTTGCATTCATGTTACTCCCACTTTGTGCCATTGGTGGAATATTTACTTGACCAATTCCTGATGCAGTGGACCCCATATTGTTATTCACACTTCCTTGAACAAGTCCTGATACAGTGGACCCCAGATTGTTATTCACACTTCCTTGAAGATTGGTCGCTGATTGAGAAATGCCAAGGTTGGAATTTGCGGTCACATTAGAAGTTGCAGTAGAGAATGAATTAATGGCAGTATTTTGTATAGGTTGTGAAGCTGCTGTAATGGTGCCGGGTCCAGGTACTGAAGAGACACCTGATTGCCCAGAAGACAATACTGTTTGAGGAACTACTCCAGTTGATGCCATCCCCGAAGATATCATGTTTGACATATGGGTACCAATAGGGTTACCACCCATTGAAGGCAATCCTAGAGAAGTTAATCCTCGTATATCGGCTCCTCGTATATTAGAGATGTTGTTTAGTAGAGTACCAACAACAGGTTTAGAGGTTTGTGCCATACCGACCACGGGCTTGAGGTCAGGTACACTCTCATTATTCGAAGTAGTCTCTTGGGATACAGAAGGAGGTGAAAGCGCCTGCAAACTAGGAACACTTGGAGGAGAAGCACGAGGCACAGAAGGCATAGTAGGATGAGCAGGTCCAGATCCAATGGAAGTCAATGTACTTGGCTCCTAAAAAAGAATTTGAAACAAAATTCAGCTTAAAATGAAAGCACGAAATTTTGGCAAACAACAAAAGAAAAGATAAATTACAGAGGACATACCACTTTGATAGTTGCCTGAGGCTGAGCAACATTCCCTGTAGATATGGTGGGTTTATTCAAGATAGCTCCGTTGGCTGAAACAGATTTCCAAAATATATATGTTATTTGACGATAATTGACATCAGAAGCTTTATGATAACATCAGCTTAGCAACCATCAATGTCATACTGTTAAACTGTTACTTTCAGAAAACAAGTTAAAAACAATTCTTGTAGCTCCATCAAACTTAAAATTTACACTAACTTGTAAGAATGTTTAATTGAAAGTCGTGAGTCGTACTTAGATATTCTGTTAACAGTTAGTAGAGAACCAAGAGACAAACTTTGTAAAAGAATTACTACAATCTTAATAGGATGTTTAAATAATTGTCAAAAGTAAAATCGTAGACACACCGGACCACAAAATTTAACATTGATATTTTTTTAAGTAAAAACCTTGACATAGCTAACAAAACTACAATAACAACCTGATGGCAAAGAAATTGGAGGGCCAGACCCAGGTGGTAGAATTGAGACAGGATTCTGACTTGGTGGCATGCCTGATCGACTTAATGCGGCACAAGCCTCAACGAAGTTTTCCGATAATAAAACAAGAAAGTGGGGTTGCTTAACATCAACAGCTGGTTCAGAGGTTCTCTGGCTCTTAGCCTACAATTATAACATATGATATTCATCATTTTCTTGAATCAGCGTAAAACTTCCAAGCTGGGCGTCCCAAACCAACTTAATCAAGAAAGATAACATAAAATGAAAGTATGGTAAGAAACAGACAACAGGAAGATGTTTATACTATGAAATAAAGAGACCAGATTAATATTCCTTCTTTCTCTAAATTTATCTTTTAATGCAATGAATACATAAGCAGACTTGTTGCTTACAACCAGTTCAAACCATGCGGATGAGCCATGTAATCTCCCATACAAAACATGCTAGTATTTTCTCAATGTTGACTTTTCTAGCTCTTTCCTGCCTTTACTTCCATACGAATAATACCCAAGAATCCTCTGGTTAGGTGAGGTGCATTAATACGAGGATGAAGCCAAAGGGATATAAAACGATCCAGAAACTAGAATAAATTCATTTGATAATACTTTCTCCTTTCTTCTTTTGCCTTCTTTAAATAATCTTAGCTTAGCTATACAAATCAGTGCTATGAAGAAGATACTTCCATCACAATACTAAGCAGTCATTCTCAGTCACGATTACGCAAATGAAGCTGTGAAGTCCGGATAAATAATAGCATTGAAAATACTGGACAATCCCACCATGTTTATTCTCTAGACATAAAGTTGGATGCTTACCGCGTTGTAAATGGCTCTTAGCTTTGGTAGCTGTTTGGGACAGATGACTGACAAAGAGACAGAGCACTGCAAGCAAAGCAAAATCAAACTAATATTTTCAACAACAATAATAATAATAAAAAAAAAACTCAAACCAAACGTGTCACCACATAAGTAGAGAGAAAATAAAAGGGAGGATTCCCCACAGACAATTGCAAATTTCATCCACTACCTGTCCAAACCACTTGGACACAGTTTCAGCGTCATTTAGAAGATTTTCCATTTGTGATTCACCATTTTCAGCTGGCTCCATACTTTCAATAGCCGGTCGGTATACTGGTGTCGGCAAGGGATAAGGGTTACTGGCAGAAACAAGAATGCAGTGTCTTTTACCATCCAAATTCTGCTGAGACTGATATCCATTTTGAGGGATAGCAAACATCTGACATGCAACCAAACATAATCAAAGTCCAGTTCATGGCTAGAATGCAAATGTGCAGCAGGTCAAATTATCTAAGCGACAATATGCAAATTATTTATTTTCAGTTTGGTGAGATCTACAAGTACGATAAAAGGACAGATATTTCATATTTTCAGGTCCATCCATAGGAATGTAAGTAGGACGGGTAAAAGCAGAAATTGCACTCCACCCTCCCCACTTGGAGAGTTGGAGCGGGTACAAGTAGAGTTTGGACATATGGTGGGGCGGGTACGGGGATAAACAATATAACCACCAAGGGTTGTGAAGTGGGAGTGGATTTTGCATCCTAAACAATCCATAGCATTACCCCAATTATCAACATACTTAGTGTAGTACTGTAGTTAACTAGTTCTGCATATTATTAAAACTTTGACCTTTTCCATTTTAAAAAATAAATGAAAATCTTGATTCGGAGCAAACACGATACTATATTATTTTTGTTGGGACTAAAATACTCTCTACTCAAAAAATAGAGGATAGAATCATGAGTCATAAGGGTAGCGGTATAGTTTTTTTGATCTCCACCCATTGGCATTCTTTTGGAACCTTTTACCACGGCGGCGGCAGGTAGTGTGTTGGGTATAGGTAAAAATTTTGCATAAGTGATGCATGTGCAGGGGAGCTTACATCCACCTAGCCCCACCTGATGATATCCTTATCCATAAGCAAAATTAGGTCAGATTCATACCCCACTTTTAAAAAGGCAAGAAAATTTAGTCACAGAGGTGGGAGGAGAGTGCACACAAAAGACTCAGAAATCCAAGAAGGAAAACCATTGCAGAGAATGAGAGAAATATTATACTTTAGAGAAGCCACTCACGTTTTCCTTAAATGGAAGGCTAGTCTGACAACCATGAAGCCCGTACCTTAAAATTTCTTTCTGTCACCTTCTTCTAAGGGTCGTAGACAATAGATTCTTGTATGGTCATAGTATTATATAAAGGCCACGACATCAAAATGGGACCATTTTGTAACGGGTTTGCAAATTACCGCAACAGCATTTACTGCATGGCGATATTGGCCATATCAAGCATTCAAGCGAGATTAGGCCGTGGCAGCCAATATCGTAAATTCGTAATTGAGAATGAAACTGAGACTTGAAGCTACGGGCATGATACATACTAGTGATCTACTAATCCCAATCCCCCTTATATATATACTAATAAAAGAAAAAGAGATTTCCAAAATTTTCCCACCTAAATGGTTTTGGCTATAATTGGCCTTTCATTATATCATATCTGTAATTGGGCTTTTATTATATCATATCTGTAATTGGACTTTCATTATGTTATATCTACAAGTCTACAACCGGACTATACTAAATTTTACCTTTTCCAATGATTAATACAAAACATTAATAATAATAAATTTTACAATTAAATTTCAAATTGAATTAAATATCAATTGTATAATTGTTATTTTCTTTAATAGTCCTATCTAAAAAACCGCGCATTCGCGCGGGATCTATACTAGTGAACTAAAGTATTAAATGAATCAGAATAAAGAAATTCATGAATAAAAACGGAAAAATAGACACTTGTTCTGAAGGCTATATGGTAAAAGACGGAAACAGAAGGCACGCCACTGTGCACTCAACAGGGATTTATACGGCAGCCATGACTTAAGAATAGGATTTTTGAAAGGATCTCATAAATGCCAGAATAAATTTAGTGGTAGCTATTTTCCCGTTTTACAGCAAATAGAGAAAAATGGACACCGCAAAGATTTAAATGCAGTAAAATAGATTCGGAGAAGAGCTAGAAATTTTATAAAGTAGAAACACACACCATTAAAGCCTCGGCAAGACCTTCTGCAGTTGCAACGTCACTCCATCCACCACCAGAAAATGGTAGGGAAGATAACCAGCCAAAAAAATTGTCTATGTCTCTAGTCCACCCACTTCGCTGAACCAAGGAAGCTGATTAAAAAACCACGGGAAATTATGTTAAAGAGTCCAGCTTTTCAAAATAATTATACCTTTGTCTATTTCATGGAAAGCACATAATTGAATTGTTGAACAGTTAGTTTTCACGGAAGATATGGACACAAATTCTATAACAAACTACACACTAGAGAACCAAAATGTTGACATGGTGAAAGTAATGCTACGGACCAACTTTAACCTTGTACACAAAATTCCTACCAAATGGGTTTTCTATGCATCGAGATCTTACAAGAACATCGCGTCTACTTATTTTGACTCTGAGTCTCTTTTCAGCGCTTTTTTGCTGAGAAGATGTCAATGGATATGAACTGATGATAAAATTGGACAGTAAGCAATAATCAATATAGTCGCCATTAAATCCTCATCAATATAGAAGTACCCAATAGGCAATAATAGGCGATATCTATTTATATTTCAAAATCAAGAGAGAACACAGTATACTCATAGGTCTTAAAAATTAGAATATAACGGAAGGAGAATAAATCCTACCTTTTATACACTATTTTCCTAACTTTATTTCAAGACACACACCTTGCTAAGCATTTCCTGATTTCCTCCAAACTTCCTACCAAAAGTCGGTTTTAGTGAAAATAACAGACATTTTCCAGCAATTATTAATCAGGAATGGTATTTTACTCCTACCAAACGTCAGTTCAGGGCAAAGCAAACTTTTGGTCGAAGTTTGGATGAAATGTTCATAAAAGGAAGGTTTTTGAAACTTCTTCTACATACGGTATTTCTGGATTTAAGTAGCACATTCGCATAAATTTTCAGGGTTTATCGTCCAGGCAATTAAAGATGTAGCCTGCAAAGTCTGGGATTCATGTAGGGCAAAGACCAACACCCAAATTGAGAGAAAGCAACTGCCGTTAGCGCCTCACTGACAAACTAAGTAATTGTGTGGGAAATTGATAAATATAGTTGAAAATTCAATGTGAAGAGCTACGATGCTAAAACAAGTACTAAGTTTAAACTTTCCATCACTTATCAAATCCTTGAAAAAAAAGATGAGAGCAGAACTTAGAAAACAACATCAAGTCTCAGCCCTCAAAAATGAAATACCAAAATTTCACTGAACAAGTATAATCGAGAAACGATAATGTTTACTAAGCAAGGCTTCATGGAGGTTGAACGTCAGAGATTTCGTACTCGAGTATACGTACCAGAATAAGGTCCATGCGTATTAAACATAACCAAGGCCAGCTCAAACGTTGAAGCAGAAGACTTCTGCATGTTGAGAATAAATGGGCTAAGAGACATGTTGAAATGCTGACCGTAAAATGCATTTCAGATATAACAACCTGTTATCTATTACAAATTAATTCAAAAAGCATATATCAGAAACCAAACTGTAAAATAAACAAGCCTTGGGCTTTTTAAAACCCAATAAACAACCTGTTGAGTGTTGAGAACAGGGCTAGCACATTGTAGAGATTGACGTAAATGAAAGAGAGAATTAGAAGCTAAATTATACCGCCAACCAGACGCGAAGCTACAAAAATGTTTTTGTTTAAACCACGGAATATCTTTAGAACCTAATCACCTATATTATTTGTGCAAGGTGACATGCTACTATTCTAACTCACTGGGTTTAAAAACTTAATTACTGATTTTGCATCTCAGAACAGAAGAAAATTAATACAACGATTCAGGAAATATATTGAATAAGCTAAAAAAATTTACGGCTTAGGGGTTGATCCTAATTGTCTACAAACGATCATCATGCCATGTGAACCAACATTATTCATACACCTTTGCTTGTAGGCGGAGTTAGCAATTGAATCCTACTAATCTCTTCCTAGTGGTCTCAAAGAATGCATTAAAACGGAAAGGAATTGAATTTTTTTAGCTTTTTGATAGTCTGTTTCTCAACTATGTTCTTCAACAAACTATATTACTATATCAGAAGAATATCTCACTCCATCAACTCCATTTCACCGCCGGATCTTACCCTATGCTCCATGACCAATACTACCACATTGCGCGCTATGCCTTTAAAGCTAGTGGATCTAACCATTTAACAACCTCACGTACGAGAACTCTACTACTTATATACAGTAGTTTTGCCACCCAAGATTCACTGTACTTTATATCCATGAACATCAGATAACAAAGAGCAACTTTCATGTTGAGTTAACCTCAAGTAATACAAAATGGACCTCTCTGAGTTACAAGCTGTACATATGGGGGGGGAGGGGGGGGGGTGGAAATAAACTTCTCCAAATGAAATGGGAAGAAAAACTGTAGGTGTTGAAACTTAAATACAGTAAAGACAGAAATAAAAAAACATTGTTTTCCTGAAAAACACAGAGGAAACAAACCTGCACCCCCATGTCGTTGGCACAAAAAGACCTGCAGAAATGGCAAAAGAAGTTAAAAGACATACCACATCCCATTGTTCAGCTTTAGTAAGACATGTAGACAGTGGTGGAGCTAGGGGGGCTTCCACTGCCTCGACGGATTTTGTGCAGTCATAGAAGGGATGAGAGAAGGCAAAAACAGTAATCTACAAATCTATACTAAATGTAATCCAATCCTTTTTTTAGCTTGTCGGATTTTATCCTTTAATTCTTTGAGACTTTACATTTTTGTTTAAGGCGTTTCGACCAAGTAATTACAATTTCGGAATATATACTACCACATATTTTGCCTGAAAAAAGGTATTAATATGTAATCGCATTAGGAGGAAACACAATATGAGCAAAGAAAAGAAAGACGACGATTAAAAACCTTTTTAGTATCTACCCATCAATCTAAAAAATACATGGCTTATTCCGCGCAATAACAAGCTAAATAACTTATGGTGTATATCATGATCTAGACCATCACAAGCATGCATATCAATTAATCAACGTCTATTAATAGTTATAAAATGAAGAGCTTAGTTTTAACAGGCACAAGGTGCACCGAGGTCAAGGACCCACGGCAACGAGAGAAAGGTGCCAGGAAAAGGCACTTGCCTCATAAACACAAGACATTCTGTTACAAATGACACAGAATTTCAAAAACAAAATGTTGAGCCACGATACCTTTATTCGATTTCAAACAGGACCAACATGTAAGGGCATGAAAGCTAGAGATAATCCGGCAACAATAAGGACATAATAGACGAACTGGAAGAAAAATATGGAAAGCGCATAGAAGTGTATCTCACTAGCTGCATCTTATCTACAAGACTCACTAAAGACCTGCAAGGATTTGTTTCGACGAAAAGAGGATTTGCAGTCCTCAGCATTACAATCTAAGCTAAATCTTCAACAATCTAACTGTATAAAACACCCAATTCTACTCTAGTCTCCTTTCCAAAGATTAAAAGATTAAAACTTTGTCAACACATTTTAACCATCAAAATGCTACTCCCTCCGTTCAATCCAATTTCATACGTTCGTTCAAATTCCTCTCACATAATTTGAAAAAACCTACGCAAATAACTCGAAAGGATGGAGTACCTAATTATCACATTCTCGCTACCAAAATCACACCAAAAACATTCACAAAATTTCCTCCTTTTTCACTTCTCTTCACTGATTAGCTCATTTATCCAAAAAAGATCTCAACTTTCCCAAATTTCATACCATATCACATCATCCCATTTCACAAAATATCACACTCCCTCCGTCCCGACTCCCGATCATTTGTTTACCTTTTTTATTCATGCAAGCCTATTTTTGATTCAAAAGTAAACAAATGATCGAGGCGGAGTGAGTATAAATCATGAATACACCATTAATAACTCAACAAATTAACAAATGATCACTAACCCATTACTCAAAGACTAACAAAAACCCAATTAAATCAACAAACCAAATTTCCCATAATCTCATCAACATAAACATAAATAATTAATCACATTAAAAAAAAAAAAAAAAAAAAAAAAAAAAAAAAAAAAAAAAAAAAAAAAAAAAAAAAAAAAAAAAAAAACTAAATCAAAATTAAAATAAAATAAAAAAAACAAACCTAACAATCTTATCAAGGTAATCTGAAACAATGGATTTCCAGTAAGGACCCATAGCACCTGTCCCTTCCACCACAACTATAAGTTGCTTATCCGCCATTAAATAGTTATAAATTATGATTGATTAGAGCTTAATTACATTCAATTTAAGAGAAATCAATCAAGAAATGGGTTTTTCCTGGGTTTTGTTTGACTAATTAAATTAAATTAATTAATTTTTGTTGAATTTTATTTTGTTGTTTCAACGAATGAGTTTGTTTGTTAATGTCTGTTCGTATTTTGTGGCCTGCTTTCTTATACAGTTTACAGACCACGCGCTCACCAAAGTATAACCAACACGATACTTCGGTCTCCTTTAAAACGGTTTCTTAAATTTAAATAAGATGCGTTAAATATGTTGATTTTTGTAGACGCCGTTTTCATTCCGAATTACCGTTTTACCCTTGAACAATAAACTGATCCATTGTCTCTCTAGTATTTTCCTCTCAAACTTTCCTAAATTCAAATTAATTAAAAAAAAAAAAACAAGAACAACAATTAGTTACGATTTTTACATGGTGTAACCCAATTCACCCGATTCTCCGGTACGTAAATTAATTAATCGCATTGTGAATTAACGAAATAGTTAGAATTTTTTCATTTTTGTGTTGATTTTAGTTTGTTACATTTAATTTGGTTGACTTTAATTGTTGTTTTGTGTTGTTGTTGGATTAATTAGTGTATATGTCATCGTATTATGTTGATTTTATATTGATTTCGTCTAATCGTAATGGTATTATTTTGGTCGAAATTTTGTCAATGGCGTTTTATGTTGGCCATAGGAGGATGATGAAAATTTTCATCACCTCCATGAAGTCACGTTGAAACATAACGTGTGACCCATGGAGGTGATGAAGATATTCATCATCAATCCATGGACTGGTGATGAGTCCAACGTGAGCCCATGGGTAGATGATGAAGATCTTCATCATCCCCATGGCTAAACGTCCATATTCAACGTGACATCCATGGTGATGGTGAAGACATTTATCATCTACCCATGGTTCAATGTTGTCTATTTTTGTCTAACAACATTTGTCATTATATCCATGATTGTGCAATAAAATTCATCACGACTCCATGACATTGATGATGAACTTCAACGTCCACCCATAGTGTGGTGATGAATCTCATTGTCATGCCATGGTAGTGACGATGAATTTCATCGTAACGTTCATGGTTCGATTTTTTTTCTTTTAAAAAAAACTTGTTTATAGTCGATTAATTTTGGTTTTTTTATTATTTTTTAATTTTTTTATTCGATTATTTTGTTTATTAATTTAGTTTTTAATTGTTTTGGTCCTTTAATTGGGGTATTTTATTAATT
>VHZZ01000841.1:132628-143220 GCA_009801015.1 Silene noctiflora
AAATGATGACGTGGACCCATTTTTGGTAATTAGTTTGAAACCCGCCCTATTTTGTTAAATAGTTTGGGTTTCAACCCCATTTAAGCAAAAAGTTCCAATTCAATTGGGGCAATGCTTTTGTATGAGAACAATCTCAATATTGCCGCAACTGATTTGCTTGATTTGAATCTGGAGCATCCACCGGGATTTCATTCCATTCATATTGACCGATTCATTGCTTGAGGTACAAAAAGGGCTTCTGCTTGGAGTTTCAAAAACGGTTATTGGCTCTGACTGCTCTTCTGCGAAAGACAGACCATAAAACCATTGGTATGGGATGGACATGTCTTTTGGATGATGGGAGTACTTTTATGATTTCACGTACTTCCTATGCACAATGCCCTGAACAAGCTGAAGCAAAAACGTTTTTTGGAAGTGCTCAAATGGGCTATACAGAATAACCTTCTCCACATCTCCATTTCCTCCGACTGTTTGAGACTTCTTGCCCAGATTATTCAAGGAACTTCCAATAATCACTTAACTAAAGTGATTATTGGCGATATTATGGATCACATCACAAATTTTCATTGTATAAATGTTTCCTTCGTTAAGAGGTCTTGTAATATAGTAGCTCATAATTTGGCAAGCCTTAGTTAGGTATATGCCCCTCTTGTTAAAAAAAAAAAAAAGTGTCAATGGTCGACTTAATATATGAGGTCAAACCATATTGGCACTCGTTGACTATGCTCTTCCACAGAAATAGGCCAAGAGACGGTGTGGCACATCGGACATGAATTACCACGAAGCGAAACAAAATGAAATAATTTGCCAGATGCATATGAACACCTTTGAGAACAAAAGAAACTCGTAACATTACCAGGAACGTTATTTATTTAAAGGTGTACCTTGATCGCATAAACCTTAAATTAGAAGGGGACAATTTTATACGACACAATGTAAAAGGTTTATCTATAGAGGCTCGGATTTGATCACGATCCCATTTTCAGCCAAATAACCGTGACCCATTCCGTCACCAACAATTTGCTGAGGCTGTGAAATCTGTTGTTGCATGGATGGCTGATATTGCAGTTGGTATTGCATCATTTGTTGTTGCAAAAAATGAAGCTGTTGTTGCATCATTTGCTGTTGTTGTTGCATCATTTGCTGTTGTTGTTGCAGCTGCTGAAATTGATAATGTTGCAATTGAGGGTGGTGTTCTTGCTGCAAAGGCTGAAGTTGCTGTTGCTGTTGCTGCGGCTGCTGTTCCTGGTGTTGTTGGGTCACTTGGGTGGGTATTTGTGGCTTGAAAACAACCATATCCTGGTCGATACAAAAAAAAACACACGTAGGGAATTAATTAACTCCCTCATCTAGTCGTCTCATTTATATAGTCCGTATTTTAACTTTAGGGATCCAAAGATGTCAACTTTAACCAATATTTTCTCATAATATACACAAGATACAACTTTTTACGATTGTCCAGGTGATTTCATTCGCCATATGCGGTCATAAATTATATAAATATTGTGCCTATCTTTAACAGACAAAAGAAGCAGGAGAAGCATACCCCGGGAAAAAGCATTGCTATCAAGCGGTGTGCTTTATCCGAAACAGACAACAGCAAAGTTTGAGATGGTAGCTCGATGACTGCACACTATATATATAAACAAAAGCAAAGTTATCCTTACATATGGAAACACGATTAAGGATACTGCGGAGTTAACTCCATTATCGAGGGTCGAGACCCAGACATACATAAAAATTGATTCTAGGACCTAAATCTTGAAAATGTCCGGGTCCATTAAGTGGGTTTTAATTGGATAGTGCTTCTCTAGAATGGCAGGAATGAAAGGCTATTAATGGAGGTAATGCTGACTAAAATTGTCCTTCTGGCTCCCTCGACACCGAAGAAGTAAAAATTGTGCTGCCTGAATTTTTACATTTTGTAAAAATAGCTCAGATTAGGAGCCAACTTACTAGTTTCTTTTCTTGTAGCCGTGAAAAAAATCCATGCAGATTCATTGATCTGAAAACGAGGAAATCAGCTTTGCCAGAATACCGTCTGAAGTAAGATATAACAAATAATGAAGTTAGACAAACATCTTCATACAAAGATGCATTTGTCATATAAAGAGATTCTTAGTCTGCAGAAGTGCAGATTAATGCGAGGGAAGGAAATAGGGAATTACGTGTTATTCATGTGATCCTGAGATATAAGACGAATTATATGCATGGTTGTTGGCCAGTTTTCTGCAAGCCTGGAATTCAAAATGAGAGTTTATAAGACATTTAAGCAGAAGATCATAGCGCTTCTGTTTCCAACATACGTCTCCAAAGTTTATCATTTCCATTTTGTTACTTATTAGACCCCACGGAGTAAAATGTGTAATATGGCCCAGAAAATATGTATGTAAGTCAGATATGTCCGACTTACGTTTCCGAGGCTTTATCATTTCTGTACCCCTGCAAAAAGAGTGTATATTTTAGAATGATATCCTCCACTAACCTGATAATTAGTTTGTTACTATCTTACAGTGACATATGAGTGAATTGTTTGAGAAAGTACCTCCAATTCAGTGATAAATACAGGCTCTCCTCGTCTCTTTCCAAATAAACTTCCCTACAAAAGCCATTTACATAAATTCAGCTGTAAAAGAAGTTATTGTGAGCAATGGTTACATGCATCAGACCCCACTGCGCAACCCAAGTTGGATCATTGTGGGCATTCGATTAATGTTAATTGAAATTGAAAGAACCAGTGCAGAATCGGAGGATAAGGATATCTTGTAGCCAAGTAATTTCAAAGCGGCCCAATTCCTCAGCATTAGAGAGCACTCTAACAATAGCAACTCTATGAATTGCAGACCTAATGGGTCACTCGAAAACAGCCTCCTTGTGTTAGCAGCACAAGGGTAAGGCTGCATACACCAGACCCTCCCTAACCCCGCAATTTGTGGGAGCCATTATTGAGGCGCTTGGGTAATGTTGTCGTCGTTGGTGAGTTGTGGACCTCACAATCACTGTTGGACCTCAAATTTGAGATAATTAAGCTAATCAATGTTTCAAAGTTTTTAAAACTATATGATATGTCCTACCATCTTTACAACTACCTGTTCTCTCTGCTTCCCGAAGAAAATAACATCATTAAGCAAATAGAAAAAAAATTACCAAATGAAGAGCACAGCCACATTTACTGTTATGACGATCAAAATATGTTAGTTACCTCCCAAATTTTGACATATTTGGATTGGGATCCCTGTTTAGGCATAGCCATATTAGCATGTCCAGATCCAACGGAAGACACTATATCTGGCTCCTGAAGCAGAATTTGAAACATAAATCAGCTGACAATTGAAAGTACGAGATTTGGCAAACCATAAAGGAAAGATAAATACGAAAGACTTGCCACTTTAACAGTTGCCTGAGCAACATTCCCCATAGATCCGAGTGGTCCATTCAAGGTAGATCCGTTTGCTGCAATGGAAGATTGTCAATCAAAAAGTTTACTACCCCAGTACCTCATACTAATTATATTGTCCCCATTCGACTTTAGTGGTCAAACAATAACACCTTTGACCAATACTTTCTGACAATAAGCACTGTGATTTTGTTTATATTCGAAAAAATTAATGATTTAAGTCGACATCAATTGACCATTACAGTAAAATAGGGACAATAAATCTAAGAAGGGGGTAATAATTGACATCAGAAGCACAGAATGTATCATTGTAATTCCATGAAGTTAATGATAACACTGGCTTAGCAACAATCAATGACATGCTGTTAAACTGTTTCTATCAGAAAGCAATACCAAGTGATACATTGAACTTAAAAATGTTCACTTACCTAATGCGAACACTTAACTACATTTGACGAGTAGTGACTATATTCTCCGTTACAACTTACAACTGTGTCACGGACAAAGACTAGTCTTGTATCTCAACTAAAACACCAAAATTTTGAGCTACACTGAACAGTAGGTATGTAACTAACAACCGCAGCTATAGAATCATAATTAAAGTAAGCCGAGATGTTTTTCTGTTTTGGAAAGTAATAAAGAATATCGATTGGAGGCTACCAAACTTTGGCATTATTAATTGACAGTTGACAGAATTGAATTGTGATCATGGAAAGGAAGTGAAACCTTGTTGAGACATTGGCATGTACGACGCTGAATTGTTCAGACCAACAGATTGCACTCCTAGTACCAACTGAGGCATTCCTGGTTCCTGAAGAAGAATTTGAAACATGTAGCAGATAATGGAAAGAATAAGGTTTTAGTAAACCAGAAAAGAAACACTCCATCGATCCCATTTTTATTGTCCCTGTTCGATATTGGTGGTCAATCAATGTTGACGTTGTCAGATATTTTTCTTACAATATACAATAGTTCAAATTTTAGAAAAATGGTCAAAGTTGACATGAGTCGATGACCATAGTCAAATAGGGACAATTAATCCGGGACGTAGTTGAACAAGATACCGGAGACTTGCCTCTTTGACGGTTCCCTGAGGAACATTCCATGTAGAGATGGGTTGTCCAATAACGTTAGAACTGTTCACTGAAATGCGGAAGGTTTTTGACATCAAAGTATGATATATAGATCTTACACTTTCCACTACTAGATGTGAGAAGCTATATTCCAGTTGTAACTATTTTCTCAGGTCCAACTCTGTCATAGAAGAGATACTCATTCTCGAATCTGAACAGCTATGCATAAGCTTCGAGATGCACTGTGGTCAGAATGTAATTTATAACTGCAGCTATAGTTTCAGAATTATGAAAAGCCGAAGAAGAGGATCCTTTTTTTTGTAAAATTGTAAGTGATACAGTCTGTTTTTTGGTGTAAAGACCAACAGAAGCATATTAACAGTCGAATCAAACAGTAACTCCGATTATTTAACCAGGAAGACAGGAGGGTCAGAACCAGGAGGTAGAATTCCGACAGGGTTCTTACTTGGTGACATGCATGATCGACTCAATGCAGCACATGCCTCTCTGAAGCCATCCGATATTAGTACAAGAAAGTGAGATAGCCTAATATCAACAGCCGCCTCCGATATTCTCTGGCTAGGGTTAGCCTACAATTATGACAGAAAAGACTGATTATTTGTTAATTTGATGCCAAACTTCGTAGTTACTCATCCCAAATCACAATAAGAAACACCACCGATCTGTTGGTCATAACAAGACAAGGTATAAATGTCCACTCCCTCTTTTCACTTCCTTTCCTGCCTTCACTTTCTGAATGTCATACATCCATTTTCTAACTACATTTCGTGTGACGATGATGACAATTCATTATTGTAACTTTTTTTTATTCACTCACTCTCCCCAAAGAAACTTAGCTTAGTAATAGAAATAAGTGCAAGGAAAAAATACCCTACCATCACAATACCGAGCAGTCATTCTTGGAAAGAAATTTCGCTAAGTACACAATTACACATAAAGTTGTAAGCTTACCGCATTGTAAATGGCTGTAAGCTTTGGTAGCTGTTTGGGACAGATGACTGACAAGGAGACAGAGCACTGCAAGCAAAGCAAAGTTAAACTCATGCATGTCACTACAAAAGCAGAGAGAAAACAGAAAGGGGGATACTACATAAGAGTCGTAGACAAATCCAAATTTCATCCAGTACCTGTCCAAACCATGTGGACACAGTCTCAGCGTCAAATAAAAGATTTTCTGTTTGTGCTTCATTGATTTCAGACTGCTCCATTATTTCAATAGCCGGTCGGTATATAGGTGTCGGGAAGGGATAAGGGTTACTGGCAGATACAAGAATGCAGTGCCTTTTACCATCCAAATTCTGCTGAGCCTGATACCCATTTTGAGGGATAGCAAACATCTGGCATGCAACCGAACAGAATCAAAGTTGGTACATGACTAGAACAATGACATAAATGTGTCATCAAATTACGATAAAGGACAGACGTCTCAACTTTTCAAATCGATGAATCAATTGTACTGCATTCAAGCCCGACTCCTAAAGAGACATTAAAATATATTTACAGGGTGAGGACCGAAAGCACTGGAAAAGGATTCAGTAATCCAAAAAACCCTTCCAGCTTTCTGGAATGGGAGGTCTCACATCCAGAAGACCCATACCTTAAAACATCTTTGTAATGTTAAGCAGCATATGTTACTTCATCCTACCCTAAAACTCTTACCCAAGACTTTGCTAGGAGAAAACTTTCANTGCGGCAAAACAAAACGAAAGAAGAGCTTTAAATACTAACAAGTAGAAACACAAACCATCAAAGCCGCAGCTAGACCTTCTGCAGTTGCAACATCATTCGATTCACCACCGGAAAACGATAGGGTAGAAAGCCTGCCAAAGAATTGGTTTACGTCTCTAGTCCAGCCACTTCTCTTAATTAGGAAGGCTGATTAAAAGAGAGAAGAAAAAACGGTTCAGAGTTCAACTTCTTAACAATTACTCGTATGTAACTGAATTTATTCATTCCAAAAATAAAACATATTTTTCAACTATCAATGAAAGGAAACACTCCCTATTCTACGATATATGATCGTATAAAGCAAAATGACCCATTGTGAAGCAAAAGTCATACAGACTTTTTCTTGCCTCTTGTAGCCTTGAAAGAAGAATACCATCATAATAGAAATGTGTGACAACAACTAAACGTAGAAGACGCGAGTAGAATTAGACAACAGCATCAGTTTCCAGGCCTAAAAGAGAACCACCAAACCACATTCAAGAAGTTAATTTAGACTTTCAGTGTTAAGATACAATGTTAATCAAGCAACACTTCATGGAGCTTGGAGCGTCAGACTACCAGTATTCAAGTATACGCACCAGAATAAGGTCCATGTGCATTAAACATGACCAATGCAAGCTCAAACGTTGAACCAGAAGCTGCTGAAGAAGAAACATTCTGCAAATTGAGAAGCCACTGGTTAACAGACAATGCAACTTTGTAAGGATGATTAACACGGTTCAAAATACAAACCGGAAGTCCTTAGCATAAATAATTTTAGGGATCAAAATTTTGAACAGTGATCAAGAAAACAAAATAAGAAACGCACTTCCTCATAAGTCGACTATTAAGACAACTACACAAGCTAGCAACCAGGAAACCAGAACTGAAATATCACATACCTGGCCTATCATGTCATCTGCGCAAAAAGACCTGTACACGAAGCAACAAAATTTAATTTCACATCCTATTTCTCAACTTTTAAGTAAGATATTTATAAGTGTATAACTTTTATGTTACTCGAATTATCACTTCCAAGCGCTAAACCGGCATCCAGGACCTTTACCAATCCGACACTTCTCGCAAACTCGCCTTTACCTATAATCAATAATTTATTTTTGATACCTTTTCTCCTACCCATATACTCATCTTAGTAAAAATTAATTTTCATTCATTGTCCATTTCAAACGATATAGTCCTTTCTTCTCTCAACTCATTTCCGACAACTGCGAGACAGATTCTCATTTACGATACTTAATTCATCAATCAACAGCCAGATTAAAGAATTTGTCATCCAGATCAACAAGATGGTCTTGTTTAAGCATGCACAATTTGGTAGCTTGCGACAAGCCCGGCCAAAACCCTAAAACCGCAATTTGGTTTTTGTACATTAATTCACTCCATGTACCCCAAAAGACCCAACTTCCAAATTTCACATACTTCATAAATTTCGCAAATCATACCATGGAACCATCGTATGGTGCGACTCTATGAAAAGCGATCATTTTATGTTAAAAAGTGACCAACTTTTAACATAAAATAGTCATTGTTTATTATAAATTGGTTACTTTTTGTCTATCGCATGGACGGTCGCACGCAATAACTACTACATAAATTTTACATAAACTCGTAACATATATGAATGCAACATTAATAATTAAATCAAGGTTACTAAGTTGCGGAGTCAGGCGAGGAGTAGCAAGGACGGTCACCCGTTAAACAATGAAAAAAAAAATTTAAGCAGCTGCTATTTGAAATTCTCATTTTTTTTAATTTACGCTATGACTCCCTTCGTCCCAATAATTTGTTTACTGTTTTATTCCCGGTGAGACGTATTTTAATTATAGGTATTGAGACGGAGGAACTACAAATCCCGACTCCGCCACACTAACCAATTACTCAGCAACCAGTAATTAAAAACAACAAACAAATAAAAAACGTAAATAATTAACCTGATGATTTTGACAAGGTAATTAGAAACAATGGTAGTCCAGTACGGAGCCATGGCAGCAGTCCCTTCAACCACAATTATGAGTTGCTTATTGTTCGCCATTAATAGAAATTAATGATGAATTTGTGTTCTTAATTGTTCAATTTAAGAGAAGATTATGATCATACTTTTATTGCTTTTTTTAATTTTTAATGCCAATCGATTTCCAACGATGCGTTGTTAAAGACTTGAAAAGGCAGAGTCAATCGCAGGTCATCTTTTAACATTTTTTTTTAGGTTTTTTTGTCAAGAAATATTTAACATTTTGCCTACTTTTTTTTTTCTTTTTTTTTTGTCCATTAGTTATCTAAAATTTTATGTTGACTTGTCGAGAGGTACCAAATGTTATTCACCGGTAAAAAAAAGTCAGATTTCCGTCTAAACTAATGAATAACATAATTAAAACCTTAATTTTTGTGTTTTCTCTCCAGTAGGTCTCGTGAGAGACCGTCTCTCACTAATTTAGTGAGAGACATAATAGGAAAATAGAAAAAGCAGTGGGTCCCTCACCCCATCATGTGAGAGGTCTCTCAATAACGTTATTGAGATACCGTTTCTCAGAAGTTTTTGTGTTTTCTCTTTAATCCTTTACTTAACAAACTAATCCTAATTAATCATCCTCATCCTCTTCCTCATCCCATATATCAACACTATACACATTATTTATTTTCCTCTCCTCCATCACCCTCTCATCGTCAACATGCTCAAAAGTCATCAAATATCCTCCATGAATAATTCAACACGAGAGAAAAATAATAACTAAACAAACACCCAAAATATCTAGGATTAAGAAAAGAAAAATAATGGAGAGATTTGTTTTTAGATTGATAAGAAAAGTAKGTATGAGTTGCAAATCTTGTAATAATTCTTAAAAGAAGAAGTAGACTAGGATTTCGAGTTTTGTTGTGGTAATTGAGAGATTGATGATGTTGGATGGAAAATAGGYGATGAAGGATGGTGGTTATGGGGTTGGGTTGTAGGAGAGAGATTTGGAAGAAGGGAGGATGGGTAGTGAGTTACGTTAGTGATAAACGATGCTATTATAAGATTTTTAATTGTAATTATAAATTTTTTAAACAATTTTTATTTATGTTTTCCGTTAATTTTAACGGAAGCTTGAATTTTTGTGACAGAATTCGTCAATTGGTATTTGTTAACTAACAAAATATAAATTTTAGGTACCTTTGGGAAAAAAAAAAGTTAGGTACCTTGTGCCAATGATGGTAAATGTTAGGTACTCCCTGACAAAAAACCCCTTTTTTTAAAGTCAAATGTGGTCGCGTTGCTCTTTTTTTTTTTAAGCTCCATCCGTCTCGGATTGACTGATTGAGACTCGGTTTTAGTTGAAACATCAAAATGTAGCTAAGTTAATTACTCCATTTGTACCGATCATTGTTTACCTTTGATTTTGGCATAAAGACAAAATAAGGAGGGGGTCAATTATTGGGTGATAATTGACAAGTGGATCAAATTGAGGATAAGGGATCAACTTGCCCATCAAAGGCTTTCCTAAAATAGAAAGGTAAACGATTGCTGAGAGCCCGAGGCACTCAAAAATGAAATAGATAAATAAATAACTGGAGGGATGAAATATATACAAAATTATTTGGCAAGTTAGGTGAAAAGATAATTAGTTATTTTTCACATTTTCAAATGCGAATATGCGATCACACATAACTTTCATTTCAACTACTTTTGTCTTCCTCTATCCCAAATAATAGTTTACATTTGTTTTATTTTTCATCTGTAAGATAAGTAAATGTAAATTATTCTGTAGGACAGAGGGCGTAATTTATTCAGCTAAATAAATTACTTACCAAATATTTTACCAAAAAATAATCCAAACAAAAATTAAAGCAAGCTACCGAGAGCAAGGCCGACCCTGAGGCCTGTTTGGTGGGTTAATTGACAAGGGCCCAAGTCTGATAGGGTCCAATCACGGAACTAGAAGTCCATTATGTAGACTATAGCCTGAACTTTTTTGTCAATTAGAATTATTACATGTAAAACTTATAATTAAGAAAGTAGTCTAGTGGTTAACCATCCTACCCAATTATAGGTAGTCTTGTGTTTTATCTTTCATGGCTACTTTTAATAATTTTTATTATTATTTTAACGAATAATACTATAAATAGATTCATCTAATAGAGCTAAATATTTGAAATAATTTTGATCTTTTGCAATTTTTGACGACAAAAGAATTGAATGATAAGATACTTTACTGGATAACTAAAATGGAGTAATAAAATATAGTCGAATCTTCCTATGGTACACATATGTAGATTTTAAGTTTTAACCGGTCTTCTAGGTGAAGGAAACCACATACTCTATGTGAACATACTGTATTTATTAATTAACAACTTAATTAAAAGGATCTTTATGCATGCATGACAAAAACATACAA
>VHZZ01000843.1:164382-175726 GCA_009801015.1 Silene noctiflora
TAATTACCACTTTCACGGTAAATAAATTAACACCAATATGGGGTATCGTTTTAAATTTTTGTTAAATAAGAAACAAGAGTTATCCAATAAAATCAACATGAAAACTGATTTAATTTTTTTACTAAAAAATGATTAATGAGTACCCCGTACAATTTTGCACGGGTATAAAACTAGTAACCCTAAAAAGAGTAACAAAATATCTTGCTTGTGACGGATAGTATCCGTCACAAGCTGAAGATGGATAGTGCCCTCTCACAATAAGACAAGCATATACTTTGCCTCAAACCCTAAAATGATTATTATCGTATTTGTGAGGAATGTTACCGTTAGATTGTTAAGACGGTTTAATGGTGGTGTTTGACTCGGTTTGGACCCAAAAGCATCGGGTAAGGGTGGTTTGTGTGTCGGGTTTGGTTGATAGGGTTCGTGCGCGAGTGCTTGGCTCGGTCGTGGCTTGCTGTGGCCGAGCGTGGCCTGACCACGAGCGTTGGTAATCTCGGCTGGCCGTAGCCTGTAGTGGTCGGTCATGGCTCGGATTGAGGTAGGTTAAGGCCTAGCTGCGACCTAGCCGCGTAGTCGTGTCTTGGACAATAGCTTAAATTATTGTTTTAGCGATTATTGATTTACGTTAATATAATTAAATTAGGCTCTTGGTTGATAAAGGGACTCTTTGCTATTTTGTGTTACCGTCGCGGCAAGAATACTATTGAGGTAGGTTTTCCTACTCAACTTGTGTTGTTAATTAATTACTTGTGTAAATGTGTGCCTTGCGCGGACTGCTGTTGTACCGATAATTGGTGACCATTGAATTATGACGGTCTTAAATTGAGCCTTTGGTTAATATGACATTATGTGACAGTCTCCTTACCGAGCCTTGAGTGTTGTCTTATACTGCAGTGAACATGGTGTTATGTTAATTCATTGATTTGTTTCATTATTATGTTGATATGGAATGTTATGACTTCGGTCTTAATAAATTTTTATTGGGTGAATGCCCGCGGGCGAGATTGAAATGGGTGGTGAGCCAGGAAACACTGCGGTTGTGGTCTTAATGAATTAGTAGGTCTGACACGTGAAAGTCGAAGCGACGTGGTCCAGCAGATAGCGTTGCGGTGCCGTGGGTGTTGTGAGGTTACTGACTGTGAAATGGGTGTGGTGTGGCCGCGAGCCACATGGTTCACGAGGCTGCCCGCCTGAGTATTTAATCATGTCTTAATTTGTTCATTGTGCTAATCATTGTAATTCCGTGCTAAACTTTGTTTTACGTTCTTTTCTTCTTGTCAATATTTTAATATCTGCATGAGTTGACCGTGTGTGTCTTGTGTTGACTAGTCGGCTATTTTCGGGGTGGCCTACGTTAATCCATTCAATGATTTCCGTTTGAATGAGGAGTAGTGTGATAAATAGGTCTAGGTAGTAGCTGTTTGATCGTGGTGTTTGGATGAGGCGCGTGACGTGACAGATATTGAGTCTAGTTTGCCACTTCGAGTCTTTTCTTAGTTCATGTAGTTGTTGTTGACCATATGTAATTTTAATTCTTTAGTTCAGTTGGCTTGAGTCTTATAAGAGTTAGTACAGTTTGTCTTTTCTTTAAGCGTTCTAATAATAATAAAGCACTTACTTCGTTTAATCTGTATCATTGCCTCGGGAATTCGAGATGGTGACTGTCTCATTTAGTCGGAAATGCCTTGGTAAGGCTTCTGATTAAATGAGAGTGTTACATGAATGCAAGGAAGAAAAACTTCAACTTGACTCCACATATTGAAATATTTAAATCTTCTTTGTCCAAGAAAGATACTCATAGAATCTTGAATAATAAAGGGGAGTGATCAAATATCCTTCATTATAAAAGTTTGTATAAGCTCTAGTCCTAGCATGTAACCATTCTTGATTCACTAATACTCTGTCTAGCCTAGTATAAACCCTAGTGGATGGATCTTATTTGTTATTTCAGGTGTAAAAGGAACCAATAGCAGGACTATATATGAAGCCATAATGATCAATACAGGCTTGAAAGTCATCCATTTCTTCCATACTAGTCTGCCCACCACGTCTCTCAGTGGGGCTCAGGACACAGTTAAAATCACCACATAAAGTCCAGGGAGTAGATATAACATCAACATAATTATTGAGTTCCAACCACAGAGACTTCATATCAATGATCTCGTTAAAAGCATAAATCATAGTGCAAAAGAAATGAAAATTTGTGCTAATTTCAATAACCTCCATATGTATTGCTTGGGCATTGTAGTGAAGAAAATTGATATGAAAAATATTTGGTTTCCACAACACCCACACTCTTCCTCTTGGATGGCAATAAGTATTACTAGACATTGACCAACCATCACACATATAATTCCTTATTGCTTTTAGAGACAAAGGTAAAAAGGTTTTACCATTGTCTCAAGGAGACAAAACAAGATTACCTGATGAGAATGTAAGAACCATTTGACCTATTTTTGTTTTGATAAACTGTTGAGCCACATAATGTTTCAAAAACCAAGATTATGCATTAGACCCTATGGGAGTAACACACTACCTTTCGTACTAACCCCAACTTTAAGAGTAGCATTATTCAGGGCATCAATGAAGGTATACTCCTTAAAGTTGGTTGAATTTTTCCCTGCAGTTATGATTTCCCTTCTACTGAGAGTAATAACTGGCCTGGCAGGGGTTTGAACCTGTTGACATGTTCCATCTTTATTCCATGTCACTTGTAGCTTATGTTGTACTTCCTATGGGGTCTTAGCGGACTCAATAGGGGCACTAACAACAACTAGAGGAGACAAAGGCTTAGTGATAGGCTTAGGAGCAACAGGGTGCGTTGGTATCCATTGTTGTGTGACTGGGACAGGCTTTATGGTTTTAGGCTTGGGTTTCCTGCAATACTCACTTTCATGCCCAGTACCACCACAAACATTACACATAATTGGCTTCCATTCACATCAAAGAGCAAGATTAGTAATTTGCCCATCCTCATCTAAGAATTTGACAAAATTAGGGAGTTTCTTACCAAAAGGAACTTCAAGTAATACCCTGACAAATCCTAACCTCGGTTTTTTCCTCAATGGAAGCATCACACCGTAAAAACTTTCCAATTAGACCAGCAACTCTGGGTAAACATTTACCCCAATACTTCAAAGGCAGGTCTACAATTTTAACCCACACAAGAACACTCATAACATTTTCTTTTGCAAGCTTAACATTTTCATCCCAACTACCGACAATGTATGGTTTATTATCAAACAAGTAATGACCTTGTTTAAGAATAGCCACCTTACTAGCCTCATTCTTAAATCGAATCAAAAAAATTCCATCAGGAAGGAATGATACCTTATCAATTGGATAATTCGCCCAGATTCTTCTTAGAAAGCCTTCGACTATTTCCCCAGGGAGGTTTAGCACCAAGGATAAAACAATTCACGGACGACTTCGAGTAGTTAAGTTCCTCTTGAATGTCTTCTGTTGTAAATTGCAACAACTCCTCCGGCTCCTCCTCAATACATTCAAGCACAACTTTCTTTTTCCCCTGAACAAACCATTCCTCCCAGTCTCATTAATTTCCACAGATTTCAATTCAAAGGGAGCGACTCCAATGATTTCATTAACATTCCCCGTCTTAATAATCTCAGATTCAGTCGGAGTAGTTGTATTTATGAGATTATTAGAAGTATAAGAAGAAGCGAACGCCTGTTTTTTGTGATTTTGTGATGATTTTGTTGCATATCTATGAGTAGACGATAATACTACAGTCATTGCTGCACGCGCGAATCTAGAGTTCTTTTTTTTTTGGTTTTTTTTCCTCTTTTTTCTTCTTTTTTTTAGATATTTCCTCTCTATAGATTCCCTCTCATCTTTAAAATAATGATGATAAGGTGTCAACTTAAAAGTTTCTTACTAAGTCGAATTTATATTACCTGGGTCGAATTGTCACTCTAATGAAATAATTCACCATACTCTTGGAAGATTAATTCTATTCTCTAATGGTAATAATGGAAGCATAATCGTCTAATGGTGAAACTAACTCAAGAACCCTAATCCCTTTTCCCCTAACTAAAGACTACTCACTAATCATTATAAAAACTAAATTAAACAAATAACTCATTATTGATAATGCAAGACTAAACATAATTAAAATAATAAAGAGAAGAAATTTAACCAATTAAATATTAAATTAACACAAATAAAGATGAAGAGAGAATTTCATACCAAACTTGGAAGATAATGGCATAGAGAATCTAAATCTAGAAGATGGTTTCATAAAGAACAAATCTTAGACTCGATTAAATAACTAAATTGATTTATAATCTAGACTAGAGAGGAGGAAAATAAAACAGTAAACCTAAAAAATAAATTTGAAATTATTCTAGTCTAAAATTGAGGTGAGTCTGAAGTGTGTGTCCCCTTTTAATTTGGGGTTTACTTATTTATAATAGATGAGTCATGAAGGATAAAATTGTAAATATAGGTCTTGAAAACAACAAGAAGCCAAGCCAGCCAAATAATGAAACAACTGCCTCTTTAATTTGGATAATGACTTTGTCTTCTACCCAAGACCACGTGACACATGAGCACACTCCTCAAAACTTTCACCCCATCAAAACATGAACAAACCCGGTCGGGCAACAATACACCTCTCGTGAACCCGATATTTCGCCCTATTGATGATTTGATTGACTCCTCACCTTGCCTCCGTCTTCCTTTCTTATTTACTTCAAATTCAAACACAGACCAGTGCCCGATGACGGAGCAACGAAAAAGGGCTCGGCAAGCACCATGATGGTTGATGCGAGAATCACGGTGGATGAGTTGGTGGAGCAGGATGTCACGGTTCGCTTACTTCAAGCTCTCGTGATGCTTTAGGGATGCTTATGGTAGCTTACATGAAGCATACTAGCATATACAAAGTCTATGCCAACTCCAGGCAGCTCAACAATAGTTCACTCCATCTCACAACAAGCTTACTAAAGTGTACTCAACTCACTCCTCCTCGGGGCAGCTCATTACTAGTCGAGGTTAGCTGGGGAAGCTACTATGGAGTTCACAAGTGCACACATGCCAAGGAGATGCGAGTATGACAAGAGATGTGACAAAGGGCCATGTATTACGTCCCTTGTCCACATACACCCCCCCTCTAAATAACCAACATACATCCCCCCTTGTCATCCTTATCCCCTTATCTCTAATCACCAAATACACCCCCCCTTACCCTATCCATTTTGGCGCCAATATTCAAGAAGAAGCAAGGGTTCATTCCCCTCCTTATTGCCGCCATTTTGCCAAGGGACACGATGGTTCGTTCCTCTTCTCTTTGCCGCCAACTCTCAAGGGGAACGAGGGTTGCAACTCTTCGTTCCATACATTCCTTTTGGACGCTTCTCACAAGGAGAAAAAAGGAGATTAATTCCTCTTTCTCACGCACGGCCAAGAGGAACAAAGGACACACCTATTCGGCATAACTACCCCTTTTATGCCGCCTATAAATAGGAGGCATTAGGCCTCATTTTTGCATATTCAGTTTTCCCATTTTATACAGACACACACACACACACAAAATATTCACACAACCTTCATATTGTAATCTTTATTTCCACATTACAAGCATTGTACAAACTCTTGTAAGTTATCAATAATATTCAATCTTTCCGCTACACTCTTGTACTTTGCTATTTTCTCTTTATATTCTCGAGTGATATCATTTCAAAGGCCCGACTCGCACCAAGTCGTATGTCTTGGCATGAGTGACGCACGTCTATTCCCTACCCGAGGAATTAGGACGTGACATGTGGTTACCAGAGCCAGTTTTACGCAAAACCCACGCTACATCTTCGTCAAGGGAAACGTGGTTATCAAAACCAATGTTCCACAAAATTAATGCTACATCTACATCAAGTAACGTGTTTGCATCAGAATCATATCTCAATTACTTCAAGTTATTTTCGATATCACTATTGGAAGAATGTCGGGAGCGGATGTAAACTTCACGGCCGAAAAGGCCAAGAATACGAAGGCAACAACCGAGGCACGCTTTGGCAGAATGGAAATCGATATTGGCGCATGTTGGGAAGCCATGATCCAAGTCAATCAAAGGCTTTTGTTCTTGAAAGAAGATAGGCTAAATCCCCAATTAACCGAAGCCATTGGTATGATCGACGATCTTGTAAAGATTGTTGACGATTTGAGGGCCGAAGTTGTTTCTCTCCGCATGAGGAGAAATGAGGGGGCGATGGGAACAAACACTCCAAGATTGAAAGTTCGGGAGTCGCCCAAGTATAGCGGTGAACGGGACTCCAAGAAAATTGACAACTTTCTGTGGAGTATGGAACGCTATTTCCAGGACGTCCTTGTAACGGACGAAAAGACAAAAATAGGCACTGCAACATTGTACCTAACCGAAGACGCAATATTATGGTGGAGCAGAAGAGAAATCGACATCCGAAGGGATGCATTTACGATAAGTACATGGGACGAGTTCATGGCAAATTTCAAAAAACAATTCTATCCGGAGAATGCCGCAGAACTCGCTTCGAAAAAGTTAAGGAATCTGAAACAATCGGGATCTATTCGAGAGTATGTCAAACAATTCACTACACTCTTACTCGAGATTGAAGGTATGCCCGAACAACTATCTCTTCTCTACTTCATGGATGGTCTTCACCGATGGGCCGAGCAAGAACTCAAGTGTAGGGGTGTGAAAACCTTGAGTGACGCTATTGCTGTTGCCGAGTCACTATACGAGAGTCCGATTGAACCAAAGAAAGGTTTCTCAAAGAACTCAATTGGGAACGGTGGAGGAAGAAACACCTCAGATCGTTCAAAGCCAGTTAATGGCAGAACTTCATTTGATTCCAAAAACCGAGATAAGGGCAAGTCTAAGAACAAGTCCAGTGGAGGAAAGGGAACGCCTGATTGTTTCCTTTGTGGAGGACCGCATTTCATCTATAATTGCCCAAGTAAGTAGAATTTGAACGCCATGGTCAAGGCGTATGCGGACAAGGATGGGTCCGATGATGAAGCCCAAATGAGGGCACTTTATTTGCTCAACGACATGTCCAAGGAACCAAAGGGGAAGTCTGGAGCACACTGGGACGCTGGTGTACACAAAAGACCATCGCCTAAGGAGGGTTGTAAGCCTACCAAGGACCATGATCTAATGTTCGTTGAAGCTAGAGTAAATGACATGCCCACTGTCTCTTTGTGTCTCATAAGTTCGTGACCAAGAAAGAAGCCACGAGGCTGGATATTAAGTACGGCAAAGGATCCGGCTCAATGAAAGCCGTGAACTCCTCGTCTATACCCATCCATGGAACCGCCCATGGAGTACCAATCCGTGTTGGAGATTGGGAAGGAACAGTGGACTTCACCGTAGTGATTATGGATGACCATGCCTGTGTCTTGGGGTTGTAATTCATCCGAGCCGTATCGCCAGTCACATTTGCAGGGAATAAGGCCACATATGGGTGCCTCTAATGTCAAGTATGACTCGGAGAGGTACAAACCGTAGTTTGTCAACACTACGAGTGACCGAGATTTCAGGGAGAATGGGACATCCAAATAAGAATGCTCCCACGGAAGGTTCAACCTCACAAAGAGGGTCGCACTGGATAACCGATTGTCCACAAGAAGAGGGATCATTTAAAAGCCCCGAATATGATGACAATAATGTACCCAAAGACGGATGTTTTGTATGTCAAGGATATCACTACGTACGTGAATGTCTCATAAAGAAGAAATTATTCAAAATAATCGATCAAAAGTTGAAGAGAGCAACCGTCACAGAGGACTCGAAATTTGAAGACCCGGGTACAAAGGGTGTTGGGAAAGGCAAGGCCAAAATCGATGAGATGCAAGTCGAGGGAAGCAATGCCCAACCAACAGATGTCCTAGATGCCATACAAGGACAGATCAATGAAGGAGCACCAATTCCCGAGACGCCTATAGAAGTAAGTCATGTCTTACAATTCAATTATATATGGATGACTCAAGGAAGAGTTCAAAATGTGGAGGCCAAGATATCAATGAATCCAAGGTCGTTACACAACGTCCTTACCGTAAAAAAGGCCGCACAAGATTGTATTCTCTACGCCTATGTTAAGACTACCGTCAAACCAGAAGGACATTCGGAACATCTGGAATGCCGCATGGCCTACGATGTCCCTATCCAACTGGGATATTGGCAAGAAGTGGCTGACTTTATGATTGCCGACGTTGAAAGTGACGAGGTACTATTTACTGCTGATTTATTAAGAACAATAGGAACTTGGAAATGGACTCCAAACCTACTCATTCTCAACTTCGAACAACGATCCTTCGACATCAATGTAGAAGTGGAGATAGTCCAAGAAGGATCTCTTGTCGACTTGTGACGATAAGAAGACCGTCCACTTGAGGTGATATTGGGCAACCCTCGAGTGGGGAAATTGCAGAAATTCCAAAAAGAAGTAATGAGAATTCATTAAGAAAGGAAGCCCATATAAATCACCGATTCCCAATAAGAAAAGAAGCCTAAAGGGAAAAAGGACTTCAAACAAGAAAAGAAGAAGGAAGGACAAAATAATGGCAAATGTTTCGAGTGCAAAGGCAATCATTTCATACGAGCTTGCCCAATTGCCAAAAGAATCCATGAGTGGACGACGATGCAAGGACAACTGAAACAACGAAAGAATATGGAAGAACCAAGCACAAGTCACATGGATATACAAGTATTGATCCATGGTCCGGGATCGAACACGAACGTAAGACTCAAGAACGAGGAAGACATCACTTGGCAAGCCAGCAAAAGGATCGTAAACAAAGCCCAAGGGATAACCTCAAAGAAGCCATAGTATTGGTGAAAGGCGTGACCATGGGAAGTCCGACAAAATACTATTTACGGACATGGTTATGCCATACTAGGGGTTGACGAGGACGTCAACCGCTCTAGTGGGGGAGAATGTCACGGTTCGCTTATTTCAAGCTCCCGTGACGCTTTAGGGATACTTATGGTAGCTTACATGAAGCATACTAGAATATACGAAGTCTATGCCAGCTCAAGGCAGCTCAACGATAGTTCACTCCATCTCACAATAAGCTCACTCAAGTGTCCTCAGCTTACACTTAGCTCACTCCTCCTCGGGCAGCTAATTACTAGTTGAGGTTAGATGGGCAATCTACTATGGAGTTCACAAGTGCACACATGCCAAGGAGATGCGAGTATGCCAAGAGATGTGACCGGGTCATGTATTAAGTCCCTTGTACACATACACCCCTCTTAAATAACCACCATACATCCCCCTTGTCATCCTTATCCCCTTATCTCTAATCACCAAATACATCCCCCTTACCCTATCTATTTTGGCGCCAAGATTTAAGAGGAAGCAAGGGTTCATTCCCCTCCTTATTGCCGCCATTTTGCCAAGGGACACGATGGTTTGTTCCTCCTCTTTTTGCCGCCAACTCTCAAGGGGAACGAGGGTCGCAACCCTTTGTTCCATACATTCCTTTTGGACGCTTCTCACAAAGATAAACAAGGAGATTAATTCCCCTTTTTCACGCACGACCAAGAGGAACGAAGGACACACATATTCGGCATAACTACCCCTTTTATGCCGCCTATAAATAGGAGGCATTAGGCCTCATTTTTGTATATTTAGTTTTCCCATTTTATACACACACACACAAAATATTCACACAATCTTCGATATTGTAATATTTATTTCCACATTACAAGCATTTTACAAACTCTTGTAAGTTATCAATAATATCCAATCTTTCTACTGCACTCTTGTACTTTGCTATTTTCTCTTTATATTCTCGAGTGATATCATTTCAAAGGCCTGACTCGAACCAAGTCGTGTGTCTTGGCATGAGTGGCGTACGTCTATTCTCTACCTGAGGAGGATGTGACAAGGAGCAGAATGGTTGATTTGTGGTTATGTTGGTGCCGCCACTGCTGTTGTCTTGAACAACTGACGCCATGGTTTTGCTTGATTGGTGGATGCTCATATGGTGGAGATTGTGCGCCTGGCTTGAGTGAAATTAGGGGAGAAAGGTGCTCGGTTTGGTGACTGAATGGTGCAGCAAGAGGGGTTTTAGAACCAAATATGCGTGTGATGCAGGATAGTGGTTGAGCAAGACATGGTTGTGCTCGGTAGAGAAGGAAGCTTGAGCACGTGAGCCATGGTGGCTATCGATTGATGTCGGGGGTACTGTGGGTCGCGGTGATGGCAATTGGTGACTCGTTTCTGGGCTTTAGAGTGCGAAAATGATGAAGTGCAGGTGATGAAATGGTGATCTGAATTGAAGGAAGTGATGATGGTGCATGTTGATAAAATTGAGCAAGGTCAACGTATGGCTTTGAGATACACTTCTTTCACTTGGTCTAAAAATCCAAATGGCCACTCTCATGTTGGGGTAGGTGTCCTCCAATAGTGCTTAAACATAATAAATCTCATTTAAGGAATACAGTCGGGATATTCATTGGCAATACTTGTCAGCTGATCAACGTATACCGGTAACGATTGGCTAACAAGGGTTTGACATTAATGTCTTGTGACGGCGGTGTTCACTTGATCCCTTTAGGTCACACCTATAGGAACGAGCCCCAATATTAACTAATTGTCTGTCTGAGATACAGTCTAATTAGTCCTTTGATAAACTGGCTAAAAGTTAGTCAAATTTAGCTAATTTAGAGAGATCGAGTTTAGAACTCGGGCCGACGGAATTTTTTATTTAATTATGCGATAATTGAATAATAAATTTATTAAGACGGGTTTTAGGAATTAATTGTTAATTACTAAATTAGTAATGACTATCTAATGCGATTAGTGTTAGTACATATTATATGTATGTGTAGAGTACATGTACATATAATCAGTGTTATGAGACGGAAATAATTGGGAAACATTTTTGTCATAAAAGATGATAAAAATGCAACATTTACATTAATCTGTGAGACAAATTATAAAATCAATATGGACTTATGTTAGAGTAAAATGGGTGTGTAAATGTAAGTGGAAATTGGATGCTTTAGACATAATTATTACTCTTGAGCATGCCTTCCACTTTTCTCTTCCTAATTTTCTACTTTTCCTTTTTACAAACTAATCAATTAAAGCATGCAATATTGGACACTCAACCTCACCCTTTCTCTTCTACCAACCGGCCACCCACACCCTAAATGAGTAATTGTTACTCATTTTTCTCATTCACTCACTTTTGCATGTGTGAAATTTTATCTCTCTAAAATCTCTCAAAATAATTAGATACCCATTGCTAAGAGTTAGTAACATCAAGATAAAATATTTACATATTACTAATAAGTGTTAGTAATATATATTTTAGTAAGATTCAAGGGTAGTATTTG
>VHZZ01000844.1:95047-119397 GCA_009801015.1 Silene noctiflora
TGGTGGTGGTGACCATTCTGATTGTTTATATTTGTTATGCTTTCATATTATTGTACAGTTGACTGACCCTGTGTTATTGTTTTCAAAACTGTGGTAATCCATTCGGGGATGGTGAGCAGTTGACTTAGCAGGTAATGATGATTGTTGTTGTTGATGATGTTGCGGGGTTTGGCAGGGCGGAGTCATCACCGGTCTTTTGTAGTTAACTTCCGCGTGTCGTTGTCGTACACCTTGCCACTTTTGTGATTTGGTTTTGTATTTTGAGTTTGGAGATTTGTAACTTTTTAATAAATAAATGTTTAATTATGTTTCATTATTGTTTATGTGATGTACACTACCTCGGGTAACCGAGATGGTATCATCCTCACATCTTAAGGTAGTCCTTGGTAAGGTACCTTGGGGTTTGAGGGTGTTACACTTGCACTCACTTCTAGCCCATTAATCTCTCTTGTGTTTAGGACTATATATAGATGAATGTCATTAGGTTTTCATCATCTTTTGCTTTATTTTGCAATCAAGTTGTAATTTTGGATAATTATCATCTTAATTTGGGTTCTAGATCTACTATGGAGAACTAATCTCCTCTCTTAATCCAATCTCAAAGGTGTAATGTTTTGGTTGTAAGACACTTTAATATTTCNTTACACTTGCACTCACTTCTAGCCCATTAATCTCTCTTGTGTTTAGGACTATATATAGATGAATGTCATTAGGTTTTCATCATCTTTTGCTTTATTTTGCAATCAAGTTGTAATTTTGGATAATTATCATCTTAATTTGGGTTCTAGATCTACTATGGAGAACTAATCTCCTCTCTTAATCCAATCTCAAAGGTGTAATGTTTTGGTTGTAAGACACTTTAATATTTCGTTCCCTAATTATCTTTATTATTGGTAATTCATTGTATTTAGTTTTGGAATTTGGAAACTTTGTTTGATTGAAGTGATTAAGTGTGATTTCCCTGTTGCTTTATCTCTCCAGTGTTCTATTTCCTTGTTGTTAGGTTGTTAAGTGTGATTTCCTTGAAATTTATTTGGGCAACACCTTGTAATTAGGCTAATGAATGTGATTTCTTCTTAGCTTGACCAACAAGAAATGGATTAACTTGTAATTAAGCATTAATTGTGTTCAGTGTGTTTAATTACCCCTATTAAGTCTTTCATACTTTATCTTCTTGTTAATTTAACCAATGTATTTGATTTCTACTTGGTGGGTTGATAAGTTAGGTTGATGATTAAGTGTGATTTCCTTGTCATTAGCCATTATTAAGAAGACTTAGGAGGATTATCTCCATAATAGGGTAATGATAGATAATTTGGGGATTGATTGTGTCAAGGATCGACCATTAGAGGTTCATCAATGGGATTGGGTTAAATTCTCTTTAAATTGATAAATTTCCATCTTACTCTTGCTTGCTTGTTACTTGCTCTTTACTTTTGTTTAAATTGTTACCTCCAATTTCAGAATTATACTCCGTATATAATACTTCCTTCCATCCTATTCGTTTATTTATCTTTAATTTTAGCACAAAGACCAATAAAAGAGGAGATGACAATTATTAGATGAAAAGTTGACCAAATTGAATGTGGAAGATCAAATTGTTTATCAAAGAAATTCCTAAAATAAAAAGGTAAATAATTAACTGAGGAACTCCATGAAATAGGTAAATAAATGAGCAGGGCACAGAGAGTGGTAAGTTAGCTTAAATTGTCATCTAAAAACATCTAATGTTATAATCCAAAAGCATACTTCTCGATAGTTTCTTAATAAAAAAAATTCATAATTCAATACTCCGTACGATTTTATGTTTAAAAGTTATGCGAAAAAATAAGATACGTAAAATTGTATGCGGTCGTGAGTAAGGGTGTTAACGAGCCGATCCGATCCGGAGCTTGGCCTTGCTCGGCTTGCACTCATAAAGTAAAACTCGAACTCAAACCGATCTTGAGCTTACAGAACTTCAAAAAATTGTGCTCATTATCAAGTTTGCGAGCTTTAACGAGAGTTCAAGCCAAACTCGAGCCTATTTATAATTGTTAGAATTTTCGTTTTTCTCTCTCGATATTTTCAATAACAAGGCTCGAAAGTTTTATTTATAAATATTGGAAAACCAATAAGACATTTTTTATATGTGCGATACAAATATATAATCATGACAATTTTTTCTTTTTTTATAAAATATGAGTAATATCTTATTTAATTACACAAGTTCGAGCCGCTCACGAGCTTTTCAAGCCGAGCCAACATTAACTCGACTTGACTCGTTAAACTCTCAAGTCGAGTCCGAACCCAAGCCAAGCTCACACAAGCTGAACTCGAATTACTCGTGAATTGACTCGTCTCATAACACCCCTAGTCGTAACTCGTAAGTGCAATCGTAACCTGTAAACGTCGCAACTACTCACAGCTCAAAACTCACTAGTAAGACTCTGTGAAACCAAAACCCCAAAATCAAAAACCCTAATCACCAACATTGTACCAAAACTCGCAATTCCATCGAAATCCAATTGAAGAAAATGGCACTGAAAGGAGTATGGCAGCTTCAAAAATTGATCGTAAGATACTGCGATTGGGGTGGTAGTAGCCGCGGAATTAGGTCGCTCTCTTCTTCATACTTTTTTGCAATTAAAAATCCCCTCTTTTTCAATTATATTTGTCATATTTTCGATGTATTTCTTCCGATTCATCCGATTTTTGTTTACGTTTGATTAAAATATCCCTCGCAAGAATATGAAAACGTAAAGAACCCGATAAATCGAAGGAAGTACTTATTTTGTGTTTGTGTTTGTGTTTCTGTTGTTCATTCATTTTTAATACCCAATTTCATAGTGCTTTTCTGTTCTCAATTGCAATGGTTATCATTATTTCTTTCAATTAGTCTTTCCTAAGACGGTTTTATGCTAATACTGTGTAAATCGATCCCAAATACGGAGTACCTAGAATATGGCCCTTGGTTGTTAAAAAGTACCCGTAGTTACTAAAGGATCTATTTTACGATATACTTGTGTAAGGCCATCTTGAACAAGTGTGTGTATTTCTGCAGAGTTGGGATGTGTAATCAAGTACGAGTATTCAATTGCTATGTTAGTGGAGAGTTTGTGAGAAGTGTAATTTTATGGATGTACTATCGTTTCCTACTCAATTCTGATCATTTGTTTGCAAAAAAAAAAAAAGGTGTTCGGTGATTGTTGTTGCTGTTAACTTTATGGCAAAGTGGAACAAGCTAATTAATCATATTTCTCGCACTAGACTAGAAATGATAGACTTGTGTTTCCTCACAGTGTTGTAACTTGTAATGCTCTTTTTTTTTTGTCTGCTTGAGAGTCAAAATGTGTGGTTAGGTGGTTTGAGGTCACTTTGGTTTATGGGCTCAATTTGGGAAAGGTAATTGACATTAGAGCGCTTCTTGGTAACTTTTGATGCTTTGTCTAGCTAGGTTTGGGAGTGCTTGATGCAGCCAATTTATCAATTTAGGCTAGAGGAATGATGAATAGCGATTTTGTAGCTCTCTATCCTGGTTTGGTAATACTTTAAAGTGTGAACACTTGTACCATTTGACTGGAATACTATTATTCAGGATTTCAGGGTTCATTGTTTTGGATTGGTGTGTGCATTGGTGCAAGGAGACCAGGACTGTAGTATTACTGGATTTGTGTAGGGATTTTTTTCTCGTTATTATAATTTTTCACATAAGAAATACTATAAGCAAGCACCAAATTATACTCATAAAATAACTCAAAGTAGCTCACTCCAAATTATGATTGCAACTAGGGGAGAATTTGCTTTGTAAAAAATGGACAGGAAGTACTTCCTCCCAGTTCCTTCTCCTCCTCTACCCCTTTCTGTTTTCTGAACAACAGATATTTATTCCTTCCTTTTTCTTACCCTCCTCATAGTGGCTTCTGAAATTCGTGCTTTAGTCAACTAGCGGGTTTCAGCAGCAGAGATTTTCAGTGATCACTTTTTCACCCAATCCTTTGATTGTGCGGGATATAGGACAAACAGCTTTGAGAAAGGCACCGCGTGTCCACATGTTTGCTTGTTTGTAAATAATTTGTTCAATGTTAGCTGAGGCCAACTAGTTCTTTTTTATAGACTATCCGCGCACTTGAGGCCTTGTAAGAAGAGTATTTGATACCCATACCTGGGATATTGTAGCAGGTTAGTAGCAATCATGAAACTAAAAAGGTCACCCCTGATTACTCTTTGTGATTGTATTGTGTGCTTTATGTGGTGTATTTGCGCCTATAAAAGCCTTTCATTGATATCATAATAGATCCTAAGTTCGCCCTTTCATATTATTCCTGAATTCGTAGCCTGAGTCGCTCACATTGCCGACCTTGCAAAATTGACCTTCAATTTTATCAACTATAGGCTTATCTTAGTGATTTTGTTGAGCTACTTTAGTGTAGTAGCTCCTGATGTTTTTGAGCTACTCTGAAGACTATATGATAATTTTCTGGACAGAATAATATCTGTAATTGAGGCTCCTTTCTCTCTGTTGACAGTTTAGACATCATGAATAGTAAAATATCTATAGTTTTATCAACTATAAGCTTATCTGCGTGTTTCTCGTGAAGTAAAATATATACGATTGTGTAGGACAATCTCCTAACTAAGCTAGTTACGATGATGTTTGTCCTCGGATGTAAGCTATGCTTATAAGCTTTGATTTAGGTTTGTCAGGGTTGGAAACATAAATTCTTTTAGTTCAAGTGAAACAAATTACAAATATTATAATGGAAGCCAATTTAATCTCTCAAGAAGTTGAGAGATTAGAGGGAAAATGGAAATCTTTCCTTACATTCTATCTGCGTCACCATTGCTCTGTCTCTTGAATTCCTTCCCTTTTGATATCCAGATAATCAACAATTGGTTTCTTTGATTATCTATCTTCAATGCATTTTAAGTAATCACAAAATCCAGAAGCTGTTGCATAATGGAGACTTGCAAATTTCTGAAAACATATCTTGTTGCATATGGCAGGGCATTCATGGAATCTCAGTTACCATTATTTAAGGAGACTAATCCACAGCTAGAGGTTGTTACAGAGCTCATACGTGGACATCATCCACATCTGAAGGCTTGTTATCGTGAGTGTTTTCCGGCTTTCCCTCAAATTCTAAGCCTTTACAATTTGCTTTGCTTTCAGTATTGGAATAAATATGTTAATGTTTCTTCCATCTGTAAAACTTAACTTTAAGTTGAATACAATTTTTTATGATGGAACTTCTTAATTTTATTTTGGGAGTACATGTTAATCACCGGCTTTCACTCCTAGTACTTGTTTCTCACCGATTTTCCCATATAGTACTTGTAACTTGTTATTCACTGATTTTTACTCGTAGTGATTGTTAATCACTGCTTTTCACTCATAGTGCTTGTTAGTTAGTTAAACTGATTTACTTATCAAAAAGTTATTCTGATTTCTATTCATAGTACTTACCAATCACTGATTTTCACTCCTACTTATATAGCGGACAACATAAAAACACTTGAGGGCATTTGATTCGTTATGTTTTGATTGATAGCTGTGATGGGTGATGACTATTCTAGAATCATTGTTTAAGGAAGGGACTGCACTGTAGTAGAGGTGTCGAGGATTGGAAGGTGAATTACTTCTGAGAGTTCTTGATTGGGGACTTGTGGGTAATTAAGCCGACTGTGTATTGCTTTGACCTTTTACCTCATGTTATTTCTGCTGACTGAGAAATGCATTTCTTTTGACTGAGAAATGCATTTGAAAAAAGAAGTGAAGAGAAAACTTTCTGTGTGTTCATCTTGTCTGAGCTGTTGCATGAAATAATTAGTTGAGATTAAGCTGTCCAGACTTAGCATACTAATCATCTACTTTCTCAACGTCCATATCTTCCTTCACATATCCCTTATTGGGAAGTTTCATTTGTTCTTCTCATTTGCCTTTTTGGGCAAGTACTTTTGTACAAAATGACAACCTTGTCCGTGTAAATGTGGCTATGGGTTAATTATCCTTTTTGGGCAAGTACTTTGTCATTTGTTCTTTCGTTTTGGAGGTCTATTTGGGTTCTGAAAAATATTTCTTTCTCAATAGTTTATTTTGAATTCCGTCTATACGACTTTCAATTCCCATTAGCGAAAGACGAGTTATTCTTATGCGGTCGATCGAATAAGTGAAGATGGCTGCTATATTGCCTTCTCTAGCACGCTAGTGCCAGCGTTGTTGGAAACATCTCATCACAACCAAGTTTTTAAGGTTTTGAAAGTTACGCACATGTTTTAATTTTGGAAGTCCAATTCTCTCTGTTTTACTACCAGGTAACAAGAATGAACGTGTGGTTTGTGTGAAGAATATGGCCTCGGAAGACATACTCCAACATGCAACCAGGCTACGAAATGCCATGGGAAGGAAGGTGGTGAAATTGAAGACCAGACATGTTACAAAGCATCCAAGTGTACAAGGCACATGGACAACAGCTCTCAAATTGTAAAGAGGGCTGTATGACCCTATTCAGATAGTGTTGCTGCTTGGCTTTATTAGATGCTCTTGATACGAGGCTCAAATGGATCTTGCTCTCGTTAGAGACATACCAGATTTTGATATGCATCTTGAACAATGTTTCACTAGTATGCGTATCTTGATAATCTTTCCGGCTATGCTGGGGGACAATTAGCAGTAATTCTCTTAATTTAGACTCATTTCATAAAATATGTTGTCCAACTTCAGTTTTCTTAGTTGCCTTTAAAAAACTCCATTTTTTTTTCTCAGGTTGGTTTGTAATGTTGCTATTTTGTACTTTGCACAAGTTGCTTTCTTGTAGACATTTGGCTTCTGACCTAAAACCAAAACCATGAATTGAATGTTCAATTTGGCCCTTTTTATTTTTACGACTAAACTCGGAAACTTGAAGCACTTGAATAGCTTTTTTTCTTCAATTTAAAGAGTACTTAATTCGAATGATGATATCAAATTGTACTGCAATTTTTTTTTTCCTGCAAAGAAAGCTTAATATACTTGCAAAGCTGTACTATGTAATAAACGAGGAATAATGATCATACTGCTAATTTTTTCTTCGTGTAAAAGAAGCCACAAAGGCGATAGGATACAGACGGGATTTAACCCAGAAAAATGCAACCGTTGGAAAAGGAAGCACAAACCGGGTTGGACCTGTTCGTAGACAAGGCCCTCGTAGAGGTTATAACTATAGTATTAAATCTCGGTTTCTGTCTTGATCTCAGGAATGGTTGTAAGGACCGACCGATCTAAGTTGTTTTGTTTTGTTTTGTTTTATGTTTGTTTTAGTACGTGTTGGACTATGTTGTGTATAAATAAGCTTCTCAAGTTTGTGTTTCGAGACTGTTTTTCATAAATAAAATCGTCACTTTTTGAATATGAATTTACCCAAGGGGTCATAGATTTATGAAATGTTGAATATTATTGAATTAGAATTGCATGAATAATTCTGTACGAGTTACAGTCCTAAATGAATGGTAGTGTTTAACGAATATTCCTAATACGTCCCCACAAGATGGACGCCAGTACGAAAAGTCCAATCTTGAAAGTCTAATAATAGAGAACACAGCGGTGCACCAGTAGAAACAAGATGGTGACAACAAGGTGGCCTAGAAACAGTGGAGGCCGAAGATGGTGACAACAAGGTGCCATTGCTGATAAGCTCATAGTGAACATACTTGCAGGTCTTCATGTGATGACAGGTATCGAGAAAGGAGCAGTCACCGAGATTAATGTCGGAACCGGCAGTCCTCCTTAGTTAAAGACAAGCAGTAGTGCTGAAGTTGAGGGCCGTCTTTAGTCTTAAACTTATCAGCATCGGCACGCTCCTTAGCAGTAGGGCGATGAAGAAGGTTGAACATCTCCTGATCAGCCTGAGACTTGAGGGTTTCCTTGAAGGATTCTTGTTTAAGATCGCCTCAACGCCTTTCATCAGGTCGTCATTTGAACGGCTGATAGGACTAGGATTAGGATCAAATGAGGGAGTTGGGTTTCCAATGAGCACATCACCTGCTGGTTTTCACAGTGATGCCGTTGGATGCGACCGTCAATCTGTTCCTGTAATTCCTTCACTCCCAACATCTCTTCCTCTCCTCCCCCGCCTCCACCTGACACGCTCTCTCCTTCTCTTTTCATATCTTCTTCAATCACAAGAATTTTTATGAGGACTGTTGATATGATCGATGTCCAAGCGGAAAACATGACAACTCAATTACGGAGCTCAGGATTGGATTGCCGGTTAGGGCTGCTAAGTCTTGGAAAATAACATTTAGCACTTGCATGGAAAATACAATGTCTATTACATTGTCATCTTCAAACTTTGTTTTCAATATCATTGATCACTCAATTTCGAAAAAAGTCATCTTCTAATTTTTCGAAAGTTATAGTTAAGGGTTATGTATCATTGATCATGCTCAGTTTCGAGTACAAGATTGAATGTTCTTGGACGCGTCCTCTCAGAGATGAAAGGATACCATGTGAAGAAGAGAGTGTTAAGCCTGTAGGATCTTGTCAAACAATATAGGATCAGTGCGAATGTATAAAACAGGTCAAGATGGCTACTGTACCGTAAAAACAAGAGTCATAACGATTTAGATCAAATAACATTGAACACACTTCAAGCTTATAAAAGCAACATTCAACAATCACACGGAGGAAAGTAACACTTCAGAGTGATCTCATTGACAAAAGTTCACGTCACCTGATGGACATCAGCGAGACAATCGTTGAACAATTAACAAGAATTGAAGCCACTATAACACTGTCACCATGAACACATTTTGGCAAACCGCATATGTAAAAATATCAAATATGTCGTGGCAAATCTCCTATGGCTACGACAAAGCCAAAACAAAGGCATGCCCAATCCTGAAGCGAGTACTTCATAGAAGAAACTCATCAGTGTTACCTTCAAAATTGTGTTGTTGCCGGTGCATTAGGTTTTTCTCTCTAATCTATGAGCCTCACATTGACATAATACTCAATTATGAATCAGCAGAGGACCCCTCAGCTGTTTTTTTCTCCCGTTCACATTGACATAATACTCAATTATGAATCAGCAGAAGATCCCTCAGCTGCTTTCTTCTCCCGTTGTTTCTCCCTCTTCTTCTTGTTCTTCAAAGCATTCTTGCTTAATTCCCTGAATTACATGTCAGATTAGCCTCAAGGAAACCATGTCAAAGGTCGAAAAAGAAAGAAAAGGGACGATACTAAAAATCCAAACACAAAAGATGTAGTTTCAGCAAACTTACTGTGAAGGCATTCCGCCAAATAGCTGCCAACATAAAAACCAGGAAAAGTGTTAGAAACTTGGAATTTTGGAAGACATTTGTGCAGTACAAGGTTTAATAATAAGCAATTAAATTTCAAAATCGACAGGAGTCACAGAACCATTACAGGTCAAAATGGCGTCCTTATCTTCAGAAGGGAGACTGCCCCATGTTTGGCGCGATATTAGAGCTACTTAACCCACGGCCTCGAAGGCTCTATAGTTGGGAACTTGGGGGATTGATATACGCAAATTATTCCTTTTACTGAATGCACAGAGACTGTTTCTGTTTCCAAATGACCCATAAAGAAAATTACACCAAGAATTGTGTCAAACATGTGCTACTTCATAATATAAGAAATACAAACAATTAAACGACCAATTTTCTTTAAAAATATTTTGATTCCAATAGTATTTGGAGCATCAACAAGTCTTCTAAAAAGCTGGAAGAGCGATTCTATATGATAATCAAACGATCAATTTCAAAGATAACAGATCAAATTAGAAAGATATTTAATAAAAACGATGTACCTCTACTTTAGCTACTGCAGCCTGCTTGGCATGGGGAGGTCTATATGCAGCAGGTTTTTGAGGTACGTTTACAGAAGTGGCTTTGGGAGCAGCCTTAGAAGACTTCGACCCTTGTCCTAAATAGAACAATGGCCTCGATAAGACAATTGAAAGAAAAGTCAAAAATAAGCACTTAAGCAGTGGCAGAAATAAAGAACCTTGTGATTTGGCATCTTCGATTTTCAAAGAGGCGACGGACTCCCCAAGTTCAGCAATGTCACCGAACCTATCCGCTGATTCTGGTTTCCAATCAGCCTGATGCAGATAGCAATTGCAATAAATACGTGAAAACTGAATTAACTGTCAAAACATGAAGATATTTGAGGACCATATACCTGAAACAGTTTGTCAAACGTCTTCTGGAAGAGCAACGACCCATTGTGGTGGAAGATCTTCATCCTATCATTATAAATAGCATGTATCATTAATCCCTTTCAAAAAAACCATTTCCAAACACTTGTAGATTCAAGTTTCAACATTACTCAGGGTGTGTTACTGTGTTTGGATTGAGGGATTTGGAGGGAATGGGAGGGGAGGGAATTGGAAGGATGAGAAATCCATTGTTTGGTTAGCAAAATGTAGAGGGATTTGGAGGGGAGGGAAAATGGATCCCTCCATTTCCCTCCTACAAGGCAAATTATTTCTCCACCAACATAGGAAATATTTGGAGGGAAAATCACCTACTCCATTCTCCCTCCCCTCCCCTTCCTTTCCTTTCCCTTCCCTCCTTCCCCCTCCCCTCCCTTTCCCTCCTTTTTTCCTATCCAAACAAGGCCTTAAAGTCAAAAAATGAGCATTCGACAGCTTAAGCTGAAGGCATCCGGTAATTCCAGACACCACAGAGTTGACGTGCATAACTACATTGCATCTAAAAGATAAACCTAGACTTACTAGTACACTTGTATTTTTTACACAAGAGAGAACTTATATTATTGTTCCTTCACCTCAAATAGCTGGTTTTCCAAATAGTTAATTTCAAACCAGCGCGTACCTCAATTTTCTTTGCTATGAAAACTGAAGGGTTCCATGTTCTAAGTCTTTTACGTGTACCAAAAATGAGGATTATTTTCAAAGAAAACTAGAGAAGTATTACAGTAGTCAGTAGTCATTTTACCCAGTTGATTCAGAAATACGCATGCGATTCAACAAGGACACAATCACGCTTATTCTCAGCATCAAATAACTTGTTTGTTAATTTTATTAAGAAGGAAAAGTGACTGGACCCACCCTTCTCTCTCCCTGCCATATTTTCCCCCTACCTTTTTGTTGACCAACAACTGCGAGCACCTTGTCCATTATCCACATGGCCACAAGCATTGCTATCCACTAACCGTTGGTGTTTTGTCCCTTAGTCCTTTTGTCTTTTCAGTGACCAAGACGCCTTCAGGAAGAAGGTAATACAGCCATTTATGGGGGTCGAAAAGGTTGTGCTGGGGGTCTTGCTTTGTGGGTAGAGCTGTATGACAGTGGGCGTGGTGTGGGTGACTATGAATTACTGGTATTTATAGCAGTGGTAATCCTGGGAAAGACGGTGGTAATTATGGTGGTAGTTTGAGATGGTAATAGCCTAATGGGCCATAAGTGGTAATTGTTAAAACTAGGCTGGAGAGTGTATGACTACATATGAGATTTGGTAACTAATAATTTCTGACAATTTTCTACTAGAGCTATCACCTCAAGCTCGCAAAAGCTGACCCGACCCGACCCGCCYGAAACCCGACCCGATACAACCCGAAAATTGGGTAAACCGAAACCGAAACCGACCCGACCCGATAACCGATAGTAGCCTTATATTTTCCAACCCGAACCCGACCCGACCCGTGACCCGATATTTTTTCAACCCGATAGATGACCCGATAATGAACTAGCTTAATAATGGTTTAAATAACACCAAATTGACATTCATCTTAATTATTTTCACTTAAAATACAATTAATAAACCTACCTGTTATTTAAACATAAAATTATCATTTAAAACTAAATATATAAGATAAAATATATGTCGATAACCTGACCCGACACCGACCCGCTAATGACCCGACCCGACTTGCCACCCGTTGATGACCCGACCCGAAGATGACCCGACATCAACCGAACCGACCCGAACCTGTAATTGACCCGACATAATCCGAACCCGATATGACCCGACCCATAACCGACTCGAGTGACCCGATTGCCACCTCTACGTATCACCTCACGCAGACACAGGCTAAACATATCACAAGAGAAATGTTTCATTTGGTAGATTGCAAGTGTCACATATAGACGTTAATCAAAATATCAAATACAAACTTAGATTTACAGAAACATTTTCTGATATATTTCCCCTTCAGATTAAAATTTGTAGGGATCAGCAAAGAAAGATAGCATGTGTGAAGAAAGTGAAGATGTGCTTAATTTAGAAAAATAACAAGTTTACGCAGTAATGCAGTGGGGATAGGAAGTAAACACTTGAAACCCACCAGTGGACTATAGTTGTAGTACTATTTGAAGTTCAAACTACTAGGTTCGAGCCTGGCATACAAATATTACAGAGTATTATTTTTTGCTTTTCTCAACTACTTTTTCCCTTCCCCCCAGCACTATTTCCTAATACTGCCACTATTATTAGGCAAAAACGAGAACTGGCAACAATGGCACCAGCAGATGACGAACACACATACGAAACCTAGTAAATAGCTTTTGAAACTTCAATTAAGGAGGGGATTTCAAGCTTCAATAATAGTGATTATCAAACTACAAGTCAACAACATAGTGATCTATGCTGCCTAGTTAAGAATGACAGCAAAAAGGAAGCCAAATACCATGACATAAAATTCCTGTAAATGAGCCCTACTTTCTTGAGGAGCGACACTTCAGAGTAGAAGGAAAACAAAAGCAAGAGAAGAAAAAGATGCATACCCATTATCAACTTGGCGTCTAGGTGCTGTTGATGCAGTCATAAAATAGCTACCATTGGGAGACCACTCATATGTAACAGACCACTCAGCTTTAGTAGTTCCCAGCAACTTCTTTGCTTTACAGTCCCAAAACGTCTGATACACTCAATGGTGCAAATGTATGAGGCAACTATTCCACTATATTTATATAGCAACAGAACAATATAGCTAAGAGGAGTTTCACATGCAAAAATACTGAATGTGAGTTTCAGTTTTTCTGTTCCACAAAACCTCCAGCTTGTGAAAAGATAAAGGGGAGTCGGATACCAAACAGGATCGTAAGTATCATACACCTAAACATTGTGGGTTGTTTGTCTTTGTGAGCTTCACGTTCATGTGCACAAGCTACGAGGAACAAGACAGTAACATTAACGAATTCATACTACTATCACTCAAATCTACCTCAGATCCTATTATGATGTAAGTTTGAGCACCCTACAATAAGTTAGTGGTTCATATAGATAAAGAATAAATAAAAATGACCACCAGGCTCTAAGTTAATTACCAACAGTTTTAAAAGCAAATATCATGTCACACTTATCCGTGGATTGTTTCCAATATATGACAAGGCTCTGAAGCAGAGTCCAAACAATAACAAATACACTGACCCCACATTGGAAGCAGGGTTCAGGGAGGTCAAACAGGTAGTTAGCACCTACCCACATCTAATATATGATGATCTCATGATCAGTCAAAGAGGAAGTAAACCTACGAAAGCAATCCACACATATGACAAGGCGGAGTCCCAACTCCACGAATCACAAGACATAATTACCAGAATGATTCAAACATTTATATTTAAATGACCATCTTACACCGGCTTTAGAAAACAAAGAGTAGATGCGGTGAATGAAAGCTTTTAAAAAAAATATTAACTACTAACACAAGACATTGAAAAGAACATAGACCTAATAAGAATTTTGCAAGGTAAATAAACATTCCCTTTGCTTTTTTGACTTCTTTCAAAAGGTTACTTTGATATATTATTTGGGTAACATGTTTTTAAGAAAATGCCCTCAAGTAGGAGTAGAAGGGGAGTGAGGAAAAAGTGGAAGTTCATATTATTTTTTCCAAGATTATGTTTCTGAAATTCTTTGTTGGAAAGAATCACAGAAACAGAGAGTATATATATATATATANTATATATATATATATATATATATATATACTCCCTCCTAGTCTCTATGTTGGTTCCTTTTCTTTTGGACACCAAAATTAATAAAATTAATTTGGACCACACAAAACACCCTACCCCACATGGAACTGAATTTGGACCACACAAAACTTACCAAATAAGTAAAGGGAACCAACACTCAACTAGTACCGAAAAGGAAAGAGGAACCAACATAGAGACTAGGATGAGTATATATTAAAATCTTATGTTTACCAAAAGGCAGTAACAAGATGAACACATGTATTACACTCCCAGGTTTTAAATGAAACTGCATAACAATGACAAGCAATAATGCCAACATATAGCAGATGCTGAGACTTAAGATGGACGCATCTAAGGTAGCAATCATATTGAGAGAGACTGTTCTACGTACCATGTCACCAGGTAAATTTCCAAAACCAGCCAAGCACAAAACTGCAGAGGAGTATATCAAGGATATTAATAGAGACTTTTAACATTTTTATAGTTTAAAAATGGAAAAGAAAAAGAAAGATAAGATGTTCAACAATAAAGACGAGAATATAAGGGAAGAAAATCAGTGTAGTGTACATCTTCCTTTAGGGTTCCATTTGATAGTGTTGTAAGGGCCTTCTCCAAGCTCAAAAATTGGATTGCACTTCTTGTCAAATACTGTGGCTTTTGCAGGCATAACTAATATTAGGTCAAGGAGTATCAATAGAGCAATGGAAAAAAGTGGACCAGTCATGTCAGTTTCAGATAATATAACATTATGCTCCGCAAAATAAATACCCCGTATCTAATTGCGTCTTAAAGAGTAAAAAATAACTTCCATCAATGGAGGGGCGCGTTTACATCTTAGGTATGTTACTCTGACCCGACTGCAAGTGTTGGACACGATACGGCGTCGGAGTGTCGGATATGGTTATTTTCCGTAAAGTTTTCAATTTTTTTGTCTAAAATGAAGCGTCGAGGTGGCATGTCGTGTCAGAGTAACATAGCATCTAAAAGCACGAACGCAATATCAGCAAATTCTAAGCTATAAGCTGATAACATGCCTTGATTGCCTCCCATTTCAATTCATATTACGACAGTTGCGTGCCAGAATCTCCACTAATATTTATTCATCACCTCATGACCTCCAATAAAAAAAGGATACAACCATAAACAACAGCAAACTCTAAACCAGAATTAGACCACTGAACATCATGAATTGGTCCATCCTTCCCTGCACACAATTAGAAATAATTAGTTTCTTATAAATACCCACAATTTATAACTGAAATGGGAAACATCAATGTAACGTACGGAGAGGAACAAGGCCTTCGTGAGTGCCATCTGTCGTCAAGTAGTTTAGCTTTGACTCTCCATAGTAACTCTGGTTAGTTTTATCAACATCTGACTGTGCCACGGCAAGAACTCCAGTAGAACCATGGTTCCAATAAAATTGTACTGTAGAACAGCGGAAAAAGCTACGTCGAGCAAGAGGCTGATTAGAGGCATCCTTTCCACATGCATATATCTGGATACTTGCAGGGACTCCCTAATAAGAAATTGCAAAACAAAATAAGCAGATAATAGTCACTGACAGTGAGGAGCGAGGACCTATGTGACCGGATGAGGAAATTTGGATGGGAGACGGCACTCGGCAGATATTATACTGATTTCCAGAGATTTGATGCTTTTTACCGACACTACCACGTACGGGTGAAGAAGCTCATGCCACAATAATAAACACGAAATATAAGTTCCTAACTGCTATCAAAGTAAAACATATAAATAGTCTGTGTTGATGACACTCAAGAGCATACCACTGAGTTGATCTTTAGGCATTGTTTGCAACTTTGCATTGCGTGGTTGCATCACATATTAGACCTTTACTAAGTTGGAAGGATTTTGATTTGGCTGAGAAAAGAAGAATCCCTTCATTTCTCTTCAACCCACTTTGCTACTTAAACAAGGGAAAATGCACCCCTCCATCAAAACAAGGGGTTAACGACCATTACAACAGCCTTTTCTAATCTCATTGGTTTTATGTACGCAATGTAGCATTAGCAATCTAACAGAAATAGATTTCCCTAGAAGACAAAACATGTACTCCGTAAATGAGACAATTAGCTCCAAGATGTGCAGATAGTTCAATCCTGATGTAGGACCTAAATTCCAGACTTTGGTCAATAAAGGTGCAAGAACATTAAGATATAGAACTAAAGCATAAACACTAAAACCTGGAAATGTCCAGACAATAAATGATTCATATTCACCATGAATCTTTGGTTCTGTGATGTGGCCCAACGACAAATACATTACCTTAGATTCAGGAACATAGGTTGCAATATGTGAACAAGGTAGCCTGGAAAGTTGAACAGCTGCTACACCAGGAACTCTGAGTCGAGATACAAATCCTTTAGAGAAGTCACTAGGATCAAAATATTGTACTTCATTTGTGGCAAGCCGACAAGCAATAGTTTCATCAGAGCTGAATGATACTGCAGGCCTATACATGACACAATAATCAACATACTTCAAAGGGAAAATTAGAAATGATAACAAAAGGGAAAAATAACTAAATTAGATGCTAACTCTTTTTTGTAGGAAAAAAATTATGATATACAAAGGATACAGGACCTTTAATTCTACTCCCTTTGATTCTCAGGAAATTCCCGGTATTTTTTGGCCTATTCACTATAGTTGCCCCATTTCCATTTTGAGTTTTGAGTATTTTTTTTTGTTAGTAAATCACCCTAGATCACCCTAGATTTTATAGTATGTCTTTGTTAGTAAATCACCCTACTTTACTGGTGAGACCCGTTACTCCTCACAACCTTAATCATTGTGCAACAAGCAAATGGAGCATTTGCAAAGAATCAGACTACTGGAGGTAGTATTATACTCCGTATTTGGCAAGAAGGGATAAATAGGAGGGTATAACATAAAACAGCAGAAACCCAGACCTATTATTCTCAATGAATAAGAAAACATTGCAAGTTGAATATAGCGCCCTCCGAAGCAAAATATAGCATAGGAAATGTCAATTACCCTATAACTGATTGACAATCGCCAAATTGCATAAACTAAAGACACATTGAATTTTCAGTTAATATCAAGGATGACAAAATACAGATTCCAAATCAAAAAACGTATAGTTATTGACATAGTGAAGTAACTCCGTTTTGTTGTATATAGTACATACCACGTGCTTTTACTCATGTGCTTCAGTGAAAGGGTATAAACAGAAACACCAGTATCCACCTTCCACAAATTGACATTCTTTTCCTGAGGTACCGAGGCTTTTTGAAAAGTCTGAACGTATGTCCCACGGGGCGATAAGCTTGCACCAAGAAGTTCAGGAATATGAATCGATTTAATCTCCTTGTACGTCTTGCAGTCGAAAACAGTAATACCACCCTCAGGTTTAATCACCATAAGCCTAGACCCATCCTCACTAAACACTGCACTCTTGCAAGCAACATTCAGCAACTTTGTCGCGGGTTCACCTTTCTCAAACGGCGGTCCAGTCCATATCGAAAACCCCTCTTGCTCTCTCACTAAACATCAAAATAATAACAACCCAACTCATAATAAGTCCTCAATTACAATAACATCAAATTTACTTAGCAAAGGTCATTAATCTGCACAAGCAGTGATTGATTAAACGACAAACCTAGTATCTCCAATGACGGGGAAGGCTCAACAGCTGCCATTTATGTATTAACTGGATATATTCTTCAATCAACACCCAAAACACCTAAAATTGACACTAATCGTCAAAACCCACAACACTAAATAACATTCATTTCAATATAAACCATTTCGATACGATAATCGTGTAAAATTACATGACTAAATAACTGAATATATTCTTCAATCAACACCTAAGACACTTAGAAAAGGTAAAAAAAGATACCTAATCGTCAAAACCCACAACACTAATTAGCATTCATTTCATTATAAACCATTTTGATACGATAATCATGTAAAATTACATGGCTCCATAATCTTTTTTTGATTAAAATACCATAAAATTTGCACCAAAATTACTATGATTTCTACAGTGATTAACAACACGAAGAAGCTTAAACAGATTAAAACGATGAAGTAGACAGTTAATAAATTTGAAGTCGGTAGATTTAAGCATAAAATTACGGACCTGAGAGTTGAAGGAAGATGATATTCACAGACACGGCCTGAGAGTTTACCAAGTTTTAGTGTCGAGGTTTTCTGCGGACTGGTTACTAGCACGGACCCTCCTCCCAGCTTGCCGTCCCGTGTCCGACACCGTGTTGGATATCTGGACACTCGACACTCGTCGGACACACGCCAATACTTAGACGAGGAATAAAATGTCAAAAAGGGATTGATTATAAGATGAGTTTGGATGGGAAATGAGAATTAGTTATAGTCAAGGTCAAATTCTACCTTCACTTGTGTAAATTTAATATCAAATACACTAAAAATATGAAATCATACGTTATTTATTACCAGAAAATATATATTTTATTAAATTTAAATAGCGTATCCCGTGTCTTAAATTTTATGGGATGCCGTATCACGTGTCCGTGTCTGTGTCCGTTTTGGTGAAACCTAGCTCGTTAGTGTGTTGTAAGGATGTGCAAATTTATTTCTTCATTGAACCGAACTGAACCGAATCGAACCAAAAACCAAAAACCAAAATGTTTCATAACCGATCCTTCTCCTTAACCGATCTGGCATCCACCCTATTTATCATCAGGACTTCTTACTTAATCTTAGAAAGAAAAAGAAGTTATGAGATGTTAGAAGCTTGTGACCGTCACAAGTAAAAATGATTATTTTATCCTATTATAATATAACTAATTTAGACTTTGTGCAATAAATGCACGGCATATAAAGTTTTTTGTTTTTAATAAATTATTTTTATAATAGTATTATATCAGTAATTGTTCATATTTCTCGTCATTACATTTTGCTTTGAGGAAGAATTGAAACTTAAAAAAATTAATCAAAAATTGAGTAATGTGCTAATTTCTCTCAAAAAAATTTTGTCACGAAAACAAAATTAGCGGTTTACAATTTTGTTAGTCAATCGTTCTCAAATAATGGCATAAATAAAATATGGGTTTTTCTAACATGTGCCCTTAGGGCACATGATAAGAAGTTAAGTAGGGAAATATTGTTGAGAATATATCACTGATTATAGTAAATATGAGTTTCAACTCTAATTTATCATGATATTTTCTCAAAAATATTTTCCTAGTTAAATTATTAACATGTGCCCTAGGGCACATGTTAGAAAATCCAATAAAATATATATCAATTTATAGTTTTTACAAATTTTATTTATATTTTAATTAAAAAATATAATTTGAAAAAAAGATTATTTTTAATGAAATGATAACAATTTAATGAAATAAATTATAATTATTAATTTCCTTATTTATTGAATGCAATGATTAGCTTCCTTATTTAAGAATATGCTTTTTGGAGGGAAAAAGTGTGAAATCGCCTATTCTTTTACCATATAAGGGATTTTTTTCCCGAAAACACACCATAAACTTTTCGTTGTTGTATGGTGCATGATGATCAAATGCACAATACCATTCCATGAGTCAAAAATCCTTTTTTTTTGGATATTATTAGGATACACCGGATATGTAATATTTTTTTGGTACATAAGAGGGGCGAGCCCCAAAACTAAGTAACGACAATACGAGATAAAGAAACTCCTAGGATATTTCACGAAGGATAGACCATAATTCATGAGGAGGAGCGAAAAGGATGGTAAGCAACGTAGACGAGGTAACTCCTTGATTTGCAAGCCAATTAGCAGCGTGATTGACCTCCCTGTAAGAATGATCTATATTAACCGGCCAACCTTCTAGATTAATCAACTCCGTACAATGTTAGACCATGTAACCCGTACGTATCCCGTAACTCCGTACAACGCTGGACCACGTAACACGTTGGGCTCATTCTTAGTATCTAATGATCCCCTTAGCTTTCGTTCTAGAGCAACCGCCAAAATTAAGGACTTTAAAGATGAGTGCGTAGACAAGCCCTATTGAGTATTGAACCAGTTGTGCCTCCAACCGGATCAAGGTCATTTTTTGTTCGGGGCCAAAATTTTCGCATTGATTTGGAATTTGAGGCAATTGTTGGAAAAATTGAATACATAACCTCTTAGAGCAATCCCAGGGTACTCGTCTACTTGATGCAACTCTCGAAACAGAAAAGAAAGACAAACATCGCCTGAATTTTACGAGGCACAAAACAAGTTAGTTTGAAAAATAAGAAGGTTGTACTTTATAATTAGAAGCTGCTTCCGTGGATAATGTGATCTCGGAGAAAAAAAAAATGTTTCATATAATAGTACAAGATAAAGAGTTTTTTTGTCAAAAACTACCTTACATTTATGGCCATTTGCGAACAACTACCTTTTTTTTTTTTTTTTGCTTTCAACTACCTTACATTTCTATCTTTTGTTAACAACTATACAAAATAAGTTTCAGGCGACTCATCCAGTGTTAACATTCCTTTCTCACGTGTGAGGCTCCAAATTATGTACTGTTTAATTATGAAATGGAGTATTTTTATGTTGTTAATTGTGTTGGCAAATTAGATGACCAAAAGAGTTTCATTACTTGCATTGAAATTGTTTATGTCAGCGGCTTAATTTGTTTATGTTAGCATAACAAACTCTTTATAGATATTCTTTAGGTATCGGTGTTTAATAAACTTGTTATACAATTTTATATCATGCGAAACATGGTGCATATACAATTTTATATCATGCTATTCAATAAGTCTCTTGGTACTACAAAATATATTGTCGGTAGTATCGACAACAATTAAGGATCTACCGACTTATAGTTTTCTATACTCAAAGACCGAAAGAAAAAAAAAAGTAAATAAATACACATAACTAACCCTATCAACTAAGGATCAAAACTGAAGTAAGCAAAGAGGTGACACCACTTCCACTCATGCATTTTCTTGAGAAGAGGGTGTCGGGGCAGTGTCAGCCTCGTCTGAGTTCATTCTGACCATGATATAACAAGTAGCTTTCTCTATCATCAACAGCACTTCTCTTTTGTACTGCAATGGAAATTAACACACAAAATGATTTGAGTTTCTCTTCAACCGCAGGCTAGACTACTATAATGAGTGCCTCGAGTTATTTTTTTTTGCTTAAACTGTGGTGTTAATGCGTCCTACTCATGTCCGTGTGTCCATATGAAGAGTTGGAGTGACATAAATTGGAACTACAGTAGTTGGTCATATGCAACTGTTTCTAAGTACGCACTATATAATAGAAAAAATATTAGTTTCAGAAAGTGTGAGGTGCTCCAAGGAGATAACAGTCCATCGAGACAACACGCTAAGTAAAAACGCGCGCTTCACAAAATAATTTTTGGTGACAACTTGTGTTTCTCATAATAAAAATCTGTGAAGGATAAAGATAAAGAAGTAAAATCTAGGAATGACTGGTATAAAAAGCTAGAATAAACAAAAATATGAAAAATGAGTAGAAGTGTGTCTAACTAGTTTCACGCTTTAGGTGCCCAAGGCATTTTTACCAGTAAGTACCTCACCGCGTTTCGTCATTGGGAACAGACGATGCTCACTTTCAAACTTTAAAGGTGGAAAGACTAGACATACCTCATCAACTGCCCCGGATTTGATTTTAGATTGCATCACACACCATTTCTTAAAGTGAGCACCTATTGCAGAATTTCAGCAAAACAGAATGTCAATTTCTGCATGTTATTCTAATATGTCCTTGAATAACAGAAGAAAAAAAAAGGTAAGATTCCACCCAGACCAATCATCTGTAGGAGAAAATAGTGATGTATTCGTAAAATGAGTGTTAAACACCATGGTGGGCAAGCCAGACAGACTCCTTGCCACTTAACTATCAGCGTTCAATATCTTGGCCTGTTTGTATTGTATCGCCTCTGATGTATCAGTACTGGAAGAAGCCGACACTATCATGGTTCAACATCTTGGTCTAATTTGCACTTGTCTCTTAAATGAACTTATTTCCGTTCTTGGTCATTTGCTTACATTGTGACATAATTTAGAAGTAATAGAACAGGAGTGTCCACACGACGTTTATAAAATATTTGTCTCCAAATTGTGAATAATTGGTGCCACAAGAATTGTATCCAGAACATCAGCCCAGCATATCATTTCTGTGATCCAGTCTCACTATTGTGGAATCAAATTACAAGGACCCTCCCAGAATAAGGTGCAGCGTTAATCCTCATTACGAGAAACTTAATTAATTCATTTAACAAAAGGACCGTATATATTCAGCATCTATTTTACTCAGACTATTTTCAAGGTATCCAACATGGGTACATATCCAAGTGTTGGACACGGGTACAAATGTACAATGGTACATTGAAGAGTTGAACAAATGAAATTCAGCACACTCAATCTAGTCAATGAGTCTATATTCAGAACATTCCATGAAAGATATTTTATGGCTCTTTGCAAATGTTATACTTAGAAAACAATATAATCTTCAGAAACTAAATGTACAAAGATTGAAGGATTTAAAAGGTGGACAGAAAGATGGATATTAAGATAAAAAAAAAAAAAAAAAAATGTGCACAGGAATTACCAGCTCTTATGTCTATGGTTGAGGAAGAGTTGGAAGTGGTTTCAACACGCCACCTACAATGCACCTACAACACCAAAAGCATGCACCCATTAAACTTAAGTTCAAAAACATGCGAAGTAAAACAATTGGCTTTTTGGTCAACAAGAATACAGCCAAAGCACTCACTGACCAAATGTGTCACTCCATAACACATCTTCAGATGAGCGGTAATATCAAAGCGATCCTTTCAAAAATGATAATTTAACAAAGATAAAAACAATCTAACAAAATGTTGACCCTTAAGTTGGATAAATATGTAAAATGCAGCCAACTAATAGCCTCCCTCCTCTTTCGGGGTGAAAGAGGCATTGGGTTTGTTCAGTAAGGATCTTGAAAAGTTACAAGAACGTTTTGTAAGCTACGTACATCCTACCTCTACTCCTTACCCTGTCATATGCAAGGAGCGTTTGCGGCACTAGGGTAATGTTGTTTGAACGGGAAAAAAATTCCTTACAACATCCATTTCATTAGACAATCAGATGTTATATAATATTTTACAAGCAACCGAGAGAGTTGTCTTTAGGCAGTCAAGCCACAAAAAAACCAATCAAAATCGAACTCAACAATGAGAGAATTGTCGGTGAAAATTGTTCAGTAAAAATTGAAGTTAGAAACTACCGGAGCAAGCAGAAATAACTAATCGACAGTACATCAACAAGATTTAGACGACTTTGAATCACTAAAAAGGTTCCCAATCTTCATCTTATTAAAGACAATACTCTAGCAACATCATCCATTCATACCAAATCTAATCAACTCATCAGGAATACAACATAATTTGAGCTAAAAAAAATTGGACAAGCTCATAAATAACCAATGTACCTCAAAGTAGGATCCAAATGGAACATCATGTGCCTGTTGCACCGTCTCAAGCACCTAAAAGAAAGTGCGTATAGAATGATCACCACAAGTGAAGAAAATAAATAGTCTAATATCAAAGAGATTAGTGTAGACAGGCACACCAGTAACGATTTGTCCGGTGATAGAACTACATGCTGCCACTCTGTCATGGCAGTGTCTGGAGGACACATTGGACTTTTACATAAAGATCGAAATGTTAGTTCTCTAACTAATCCGTCATATTCATCTGCTGCATGCCATTGCCCTATCTGGAAAAAAAAGGAAGGTTCAAATGAATAACGAATCACCCGCCACGCCATGTCAACTACGAGCAAATTAGGATAAATCGACTTGGTCTATTTCAAGAGTGGACACAAAGAACTTAATCAAAAGCAAAGATTGAAGCATCAGCTGCTTGAATAAAATTAGCTTAGTGATAAAAAATTCTTCTAGCAATGCTTCTAAGCCCAATTCTATGTAGAAAACTACCAATCTTCCACTCAGCCACTCAGGCAGCCCAAAGGCCCCAAACAACTTGCATAATGCATACTAATCTGTATAATGGAAAGGCACACTAATTGTAGCATGCAAACTATTATGAATCACGACCGCTTCAACCACTATCATGTATTGTAATAATTTTCTTAGACGGTTTCAATCTGATAGCAACCATTTGAATAAATATTCCGTATTTTTATAAATACCTGATATGATATCAGCTGTATCATGACTATGGCCTTCAAGCACTACTAATTACCTTAAATATTTCTGTCTTCACCAAGACTAATTTACAAAGAAGAAACCATCCAGCCCACATCCTTACAATCTTCAGAACAAAAAACAACTGGATTGTGAACCATCGCCTATGTTACTTCGACAATACAACCTCCTGCTGCACAAGACTGTCAAGGGTATAGATACGGAAATACATACCCGACTCTTATCAATCTGACCTTCCTCCTAGAGGA
>VHZZ01000844.1:119432-132690 GCA_009801015.1 Silene noctiflora
CTATATGATTTTGACAGTTTTAAGCCTTATATCTGTCAAGCAGGCTCTAAAATTTTCGCATTTTTAATAAGAGATGCCTGGAAAATGTGGATTGATACCCTTTTCTCATTTAAGGGCAGAGCTCCCATGAATAAAATAAGGAAATACTTTCTTTTCCATGGGTTATTACACTATCAAAAGTTCCCTCATATATTTTGAGACGTGTTCACAATCCAGTGAAAAATAAGGTGTAGCACTTTATAGTATGTCAGGCTAGGCATTTAACTACTACAGTGGTATTCCGAAATTTTACGTGGGTTATAGGAGACAAGAACTGCCACTTTCTAGTCTTCTGAAAGATAAACTAAAGGTATTAATAGATATGTTTGCAAAAATATTAAACTCTCCATCATAATGGATTTCACACAGGTTAAGATGGTTCAACTTCTATGTCAGTGACAGCAGTAAGACCAAAACTCACAGTCTGCAAACAAGCATTGAGAGGAGAAATAATACTGCTATGGCATAAAAGATGGTTTCAAGGTAACACTTGAAATAGTGCAAAAGATCTCGCCTCGTTGTTTTGCACAGGAATCATAATAAAAAGTAATGTTTTTAAAACCAAATGTCAATGTGCGTCACCTCCTTGGTGGTGTTCAATTATAAAATAAGAGAGTTATAGAAAAAAAAAAATAAATAAAAAAAACTTACAGCAACATTAGAATCTTTTCTTGCTGAACGATACTCGTTTATATAATTTGAATCATCACTCAACAATAAATTAAAAAATTGTTCCGCTGTGCATGGAAAAACATCCTGGAAACAAAAGGTTTGATCAGAATTATTAGCAGCATATTATGAAAAGATTTTGCACCAAATATTGTTGATAAAATTGTTGCCCATACATTATATACACTAACTAAGGCTTCGTCTTTGACAAATGGTTGAAACTTGTCTATCTTGGGTAGACTTTCTTCAACTACTTTAGGTGGCTTTCGAGCGGCTCGTGAAGAACTGCTATTAGTGCTATGTGCACGAAGTGCTGAAAGTGCTACTGCCTGTTCGCCAAAGATCAAATGATTAATTTCGCATCCAACACTTCCATAAAGCAATAGGAACAACAATACTCAACCAAATTATTCATTTATCTGTGAATGTCTATCGGTTACGTATGCTTTCCTATGCTACCTGAGATATGAGACACAATTTTGCTATTACGGCTACTTTCCAGCACCGCCATGTTTCAGGCTACAAAGCACTAAGTACTGTAACAAACAATGCATGCAATTTCCAAGTTCCCACTCTGTTCCTAAAGCTACCTAGTATATCAGGCAAGATAATAGCAGAAAAATCATCCCACAGATCAACATCTTCATCAAGAGTTAGTCTTGTGTAAGGCGGTTCTACACTAATGTAGTTGTAAACCGGATCCAAACACAACCCTATTAGTGGGTAAAAGTGGTTACTAAAAGTTACCGTTTTACGATAAATTTGTGCAACACCGCCTTACACGAGTTATTTGAGCTTCATAAAAAACGAAAAACATAGGTAAAATATTTGTGGATCACATAATATAACCACCCAGGTGTACAAACTTAAGAATAGAAGTTCCTAACTTGCTACAATCCTACCTGAGCAATTTTAATCCATAACTAGTTTTAACTTGCCCTGTCAATCTCTAAACTGACATTATTCCATCTTGCAATATTTGTGGGTCTTGGTATTGTTACTCCAAACTAGGTGTATCGGATTGGCAAACCTAGTCCTCCCAGATGTTCTTCAAAATGGAACGCTTGGCTCTAGCAGCACAGTATCTTTGAAAGTGAACACATGCCATGAACAAGCTATGTTACTTTGACCATTCATAACATCTCGCACACCCAAGACTGATACTTCACACTCGTACATGGATATGACACTGACTTCATTTTCAGAAACTATAAAGTTTACATAAAATACACTTGGACCACCCACATCAAATCATTCTCAGCAAGTCTGAGCAACATAGTGGACACAAATAAAATCAATAGAAACAGTTCCTTCATGAATACCGACAAAAAAAGGTCCACTTTCTCAGCTGCAGCCTTTTTCACTCTTATTTTCAAGCCATGAGACACATCTTTGAACTTGTCAAAGGCATAAGAGAAGGACAAATAAAACATGTCTAGTATAACTCGAAAGTTTGCCATTAAGCTAGTGTTAAGACTTCCCAACAATAAAGGAGAAGTATATATAGAAAAATTGCATTCTGTTAAAATAACAACAAACCTTCTTTTCAGCATCTAACATAGCACGGAAATTTGTTACAGAACGCTGTAATATTTTAAAAGCATGGTTCCTGTTCCAGAAAGATGCAAATTTATACCTCACTCTTCCTGAAAGACGTAACGGGAAAAAATATGAGAGTACATTCTAAGAAAGTGGGTCGTGGGAGGGATGCCACAAGAATCTAATGAGTCTGTCACAAAGAACATGGACATCATATATTCAGAATAAAAGACTCCTTCTATCATGCAAGAGAATACCAAAGACCAAAGAAGGTTTAATAGTTATAAACTCGAATCAATAAATCCACACTAACCATCAGAACTCCCCAACGGCGGTACACCAACCCCACCAGCACCAAGCCTAAGAATGATAGTGATGGCAGGATTGATGGCAGCATGCTGGCTTTTCCGTATCTACAAAGAGAGATTGTAAAATTTCAATGTACATTACGAATAAGTACAGCTTGCTATATATGTGAAGTCGTAAAATTTGAACTCACCTCATCAATGTCTTCTAAAGGAATAAGCACCTATTAATGGACAAGAAAAACAAAGTAAGTAATCTATGTCGTAGTTTCAAAGCTATGAGATGCATTGAGGCAACGAGGCGCAAAGCACAAAGTAAATAAAACAAAACAATGGGAACTAGGGGTGTAAAGGAGAGGGAAGAACAAAAGAATTAAAAGAAAAAAATAGGAGATAGCTTAGACATTTTGGTGAGTGCCACACTAATCCCTGTGATTAGCTGTTTGCGGCGTGCTTTTTTAAACTACCATTTACATTCACCAGAAAATGACAAGACAAATTCTATAAAGAAAATTGCGACAAAAATAGAGTTAATAGTTTGATATACTACAGCGCTCATCTTTCTAGTATACTTTGTCAAGGATCATTTTGAAACCGTACACTTTGTTATCGAGGGAACAAGGTTGTCTTTATTCAACATCCCTGATCCCAGTTCTAAAAGGAACCACTCAGATAGTTAGAGGCAGAGGTCATGACACGTATTGATAAGTCCCGTAACTAATGCAACAATCCTAAACAGATGATCCACCAAAGTGAAAAGAAGCTTCTTGTGTTATGTGATAATTCATATATACAATAAGGATCAACAGAAAAACTCTTGTGTTAACATTAATATTCAGTTTCCTAAAGGATACCTTTGAGTGAAACAAGCCTAACCTTCATCTGTTTTGAAAAGATATTCGAGTGGAAACAAAGGTGCCATGCAGAGACAAACATTCGACCATGATAAAGAAATGATCTCTCCAGCGCACAGGAATAACTATGCTCAACAACCTGTAGTAGCTCATAATCAAGATAAGCAGAACTAACAGAGGGACTTGAAACATTCATTAACAGCAAGCAATACAGCTTTAGTAATACTCTAATATTATTGGCACGACAGCCACAAAGCATAAAACAACAAATGGACTAAACACAGTCATGCCAAATATTTTAAAAAAAAAAAGAAAAAAAAAACTTTTGGACTTCATTCCCATAATAGTACATGAGCGTCACCCCAATGTCATTTAATTAATATTATTCATTAGAAAAAGTAAAAAAAATAAAGTTGATTCTTGTAGGAAGGCAATAGCAGATTATAACCAAGTTGACAGAATCAGCTTGAGTATTGAAAACAAAAAATTATTTAGAACAAATTATGTATGCATGAAAGAGAGTACCATGAACTCAAGAGTCAAGAGTCACCCACCTCATCAGCTGGTAGATCAAATATATTTTGCAATGGCCCAGGTTTTTGATGAACCATTGTGGGCCCTTGTTTATCTGCAGAAATCCTTCTACGAGCATTTGCTCCAGCGTAGCCATTTAGAGCCCTGTAAAAAAGAATCAGATTTTAAGCTACATAAGAGCAAGGATTTTGACAACAAGGGCATGTCTTAACTCATAGCATAGAGTTTATTTATTCCTCATGTTACCCATAGTAAGCATACACTTTGCAAACATCTTCATCGCTATGAAGCTGGAAAAATCAAATTAACAAAAAATCCTTCCCTCTGTCGCGACCTCGCTTTAAAAACTCATCTCTCAAGTTAAAGAGTATATCAGAAAAGAAACTAAAACCAAATAAAGATATTAGCAGCATATAAATTACTGAACCATGATCAGAAGCCAACAGTTCTGGAGCCAAGTTCAAGGCTAACAAGTGCATGCACGTGGGTATATACGAGGAAAGGCAAAATAAATCACAGTAATCAAAGCATTACAATCAGAAGCAGGTATTGACAAAAATCAACAGCATAGGCTCTTCATTCAGAACGCAGTTGAGCACTACATAAATGACTGTGAGCTCTACGTGCAACTAAAAACAACTATCGAACTGCAAAAATATAAAGCTATACAAATATATATTTTCCTTGGCCATCCCTCGTAAAATATATCTAATTCAATAAATAAATTGAAAAAGATATTCCTCATTCTTCCACTTCAAGTGAAGAACTTTACACAAGAACCCTACAAATATCTTTGAACAACAGGAATCAAACGGCTTAAAAGAAAATTCCACATTACGTCTTTCGGTCCTAGTACCAAATTTCAGTTTGAAATTGGAACTCGAAGTTAGTCATAGCTGCCTGATTTGGCATTTGTGCCACAAATGCAGTTGATTAATCTTTGTTAATCTTTTTCCAATCAAACATTTGCCTTTTCCAAGGCTTGTGACATAGGAAATGACTAATTTAATAGTTTTGCCTAGCGGCTTTTGCAGAAACCAGACTAATTCAGAAGTTCTGATCTATATTTCTTATCAGAATGGTAATTTTGAAATAAACCCATAAAAGATTAACAAAGTAGTACCTGGACAACTTTATTGGAATAGTCTTTAAATGGAGACAAACCTGACAAACAAACACTGCCATTAGCCAAGAAGATTGCTTTATATAAAAAACTACAAGACATTAAATAAATTATAATTGACATATACCATTCCTGAAGGGCCGTCAAGTGAATGCCATTCTGCAGCTGTCTCACCCTCAGAATCCACTGTTACCGTAACTGAACCAAGAACTGCACTTTTCCGTATTATATCCCAATCATATATAGTGATATTAATCTGCCCAGCAGTTTCGAAACAGATTATATACAACACCATATAACTCATCAAACTACAGTTAAAATTCACAAGTCTCAAAATGATAATACATGCAGGAAAAAGGATGCATCTATATTTTTTTCTGAAAGAATAATTCACAAAACCTGAAAAAAATTTATACTTTATTGTCATTAAGACTATCAATATAAATCACCATTGCAGTTTGTGGAATTGTGAGAGGGGAACCCAAAAAAAGAGAGATTATGTTGAACTCAAAACATAAACAAACTGTTAGGAAATATAATTGGCACCACAGGAACAACCTTGGCAGGAAGCTCATCGACACTAAAGTTAAACTCCTCGCCCCACATAGGATTTCTAGAACTAGGAACCATTGAACTGCAACACAAAAACAAAAATTCAAATCAACACATGTGCATAATAACTAATAGGGCCCTCCCAGTTTCCTGACAAAAAGAATATCAGCCGAACAGCCAATTAACGGTCTTAGGGGACAGTCATAATGTATACCCAAACATTTCCTTCCAAGTAGAAGTGTGTAAAATATAATATGCGAACAGTCTTGGGCATTTTGCTGAAAACTTCAGACTTGAAAAGAATACCCATGGAGTCCAATGAAACTTCTGAGGCTAAATATAAACTGAGAGTTGTAATACTACTGATAGGAGTATTCCCTCAAAGCAATGATTATTTTGTTCAGAAAAAGCTAAATAGTTTTGTTTTTTGCCAAGAAGCCAATAAATTTAACAGTTTTCATTAACATATCCTATGCTAAAATTCTAGCATGGAGTAGGTAATTGGGCGGAGAAAATTTATTTAATATATTCAACAATTTCCAAGCACCTGAATCTTTTCTGTGAAATTACAATCGTATAAAAAAAAATTAATTGAACATAAGAAACTATTCTGATCACCTGAATCTTTTCTCTGATCCACAAGTTACAATTGCGTACGGATCCGATGTACCATTCAAGTTTGCCGCGTTGAGATTCTTTGCTGCTTGCAGCCCAACCTTGAAAGTCACAGATTTCATAAACTCAATACAACAAAGAAAAATAATCGATTTAGGTATTATAAAATTTCAAGTGTTTTTATTATTTTTCATTTTGACATTTCCTCCTTTCGACTAATGAAAAGAAGTGTATTTGCATTTCTTTTCTTCTAGTGACGTAAATGCAACAACAATAACATCGACAAAGCCTTAGAACCAAAACAATTTACGGTTTGCTAACATGAATAGTGACATGGAACCGTCGTTAATTATATGCCAAAATCTGTTTCTGAAACAATTAATCAGACCACGAATGGCCAGCATGACATGCATTATGGATAATCAACAGCTTCAGCCACTAGTCTCTAATTATCAAACAAGAGAGCGAACACCATAACATACCTTAATTAAGTATCCCAACTTAGCTTGAGCATCAGATTTAAGTTGATCAATCTACAAAAATGATTGCACAACTCAAAGTCAAAGAAGTTAAATTATTCGATAATGTTATGTAGCCAAAAGGCCCACAACACACATGATTTAACCTTTGGAAGCACTTGATTTCCAGCATGACATTATAGTATGGAAACAGGAAGGAAGAACTAAAAAACACTAGTAAAGAACATCAACATTGTTTGTAGTTAATGGTAGGTTTATGTACAATGCGTTATATTGTGTAGTCTTGTGCCCTCATTGAGCTATAAGGTCTCAGTGTCTCGCCATATTATAGTAGTTCTCTTACATCCTCCCCCACAATTGTAAAAGTGTATTACTCCAATTTATATAAATGATCCATGTCGGTGACTTTTGGGTCCAAGATACTTCCACTGCCTAAATTCTAACAGTAGTTTTCAAAGCACTTTAGCCCTATATTCTTGCATCCATCAATAACTTGTTCTAATAGCATCTTACTGGATACAGCAGACTGGAGGCTAGAAAATTGCACTTTGGAATATTAAGAGAGCTAAGAGGAAAGTCATACACACTTTCAGCCATCTAACTACAAAACAAATGGACATGAGGACAAATGCATAATACACTTCCAAAATAAATGTCAACTACTCAGAATAAAGAAAAACTACATAACTCATGTTCGGTTGAACTTGCCAAAGAGAGGAATTATTGAACCTATGAAAGTATAATTTCAACACATTTAACTTCCATCATGATTTGCAGTATGTAAGAAAACCTTAAGCTAGATAGAACCCTCTTCGGAATTGAAGATTCATCTTCAACACAATTTTGCGACTGCATGTAATTGAAGTACAGAGAATTCAAGAATAAGAGGTTGAACCATCTATTATGTGCTAGAAAATTTCATCCACCCACCGTCATTCCATCCCAATAACGACAAGCTTAATGGGCCTTAGAGAGCTTATGCTAGGCTCTTCTACCAAACTAAAGTAATTATAAGCTATAAACAGCACTTGTTCAGGACTGATTAATGAACCAATACACCTTAGATTTAGAAGGCGTACTGAGATGATAACGGCTAGCGGCAATGAGCAGAAGCCGCAAACTGAAGGTGCACTATTTTACAAAGAAAAAAAAAATTATATTTCCAATGAAAATATTATGCAGTGAATCCTTTTTACATTTTAAAGAGGGCCAACATGAAAAACCAGGTTGACAGGAAAAGGCGAGGGTAAAATAGAATATTTAAAAAGAAAAAAGGGAATTTGCACAGTATTGCAAATATTGCTTGCTGCATCTAATGCACAAAGCAGCATTCAAGGCATATCAGTTAGTCGCTCACCGAGTCGTTTCTTAAACTAAGCATATACAAATATACACCAAGACTAGATTGGCTACCAAGATTGCAGTTTAGGCAATAAATTTCACATGCACTTTCCACTACAACTTCCATCCACAACACCAAGTAGCAATCACTCACACAAAAGTGTTAAATCACACGTGAATTCCACCTTCCCCAAACTACTTTCCCTAATCACAGTCACCATGATAATCTTATCCAAAACCAATGCACACTTCCTACTCAAATACTATACCAATCATACAAAACTTACACATGAAGAATAAAACCCTCACAACAACTCACTACTTCATAATTCTTCAATCCATAAATTTCGTGGACAAAACATAAAAGATTCGAACTTTCAAGCAATCTAATGATGTATAATCAACACAAAACTAAAAAATTCACGAAATTAAAACAAACTTCACTCACATTACGCACATGATTCCTCCACAGAGTAAAGACCAACCAATTCAATCTAATTCATTTCCTTAAAATATTTCATGCAAGAAACACCCAATCAATGGTCTATAATCAACACACCACAACTCACAAATTCCGAATTCAATTCTTCACAAAGTAAAGAACTATCAATTCAATCTAATCGACCAAAACAGTGGCGAAACCAGAATTTATCTTAGGTAGCCGAACTATTAATCAATAAACTAACCAACTAAAAGAAATCAAACATCTTAACTTACAAATTTCAATTCTTTTTTTATATAGGGTGACGACCGCCCTGCTAGCCCGTCTTAGTTCCGCTACTAATGAAATAAAGTAAACCACAAAATATAAAGCGCGTTACAACTAAAAATTTCGATTCTTTCGTTATTTAGAGGGATGACCGCCACTACTACCCCTGTCCTAGTTCCGCAACTGAACTAAAACAATCAACCAATCAAAACAAAACAAGAAAAAGAAACAAAAAAAAAACATTTAATTTTTACCTTATCAGTCTCTCCAAGAACATCATCTTTACAACAACTACTAACAAAACCACCACTACTTTTACTCCGATCACCAACGGTAAAATACCAGTACGCTGCGATCACAAACAACGCGGCGGCAACGGTAACTTCAACCTCCCACCATGATGGTAATAATGAATTAACCGCCGTTTCGATCATCAATTTCGCCGGTATTTTCTCCATTATCATCATCATCATCATCATACAATAATCACATCTATACTAAAATCGATCAAAATTAAAATCAAAGAATATATAGTATTAAAAACAATATTATTGAAAGGTGTAATTATAATGGTTGAATTCCAAAGGAAGAGGAGAAATGTTCCACGAAAAAATGTAAGAAAAAATGAGCATTTTTAATATTTTAATTATTTAATTAATTTCTAAGGAGAGAGAAAGGGAGAGGAGAGTCAATTAAGGTTGGTTTGATTTTTATTTTTAATTTTATTTTTAATTGGTGGGAGACAATTGAAAACGACGTGGAAAAGAGATTTGTTGTTTTTTGAAGAAATTATGGGGTAACGGTTTGGCGACGGTTTAGACTTTAGAAGGGTTGGAAAATGGGGGGAGTTATGGTTGAATTGGTGAGAGGGTGTTGGGAAAGTTGCGGTTATTTGTTTTGGGAAACGGATTGGGAATTTGTAACGGTTTATTTGTGGAGAGGAAGGGGTGGAGGGTGGAAGGTGACTAGTGCAGATTCCGCGATATTTTTTAAGTTACTAGTTTTAAACCCGTGCAAAATAATGCACGGGTCTGGTGCTTGAACATGTTAAGTACTATTTTTTTCATTTTGTTTTTTATCTTTTTATTTCAATAAAATATTTCTCACATATAATAGAAGAGTGAAAGAACTGGGAAGATAGAGAAAATAGATAGAAGAGTGAAAGAACTGGGAAGATAAAGAAAATAGAGAAAGTACTGAATGCAATGAATTTGTCAGGCGCTATCATTGGATACAGGACATATAAACGAACGTGATTAAATGTTCACTATGACAATATAAATAGTCTAAAAATTTTAAATCCGACATACATAAAATATATTTTCTCGGTTCTTGTCAATAGTTATCATTTTCCATTTTTAGTATTAGTCAATAGTTATCATTTATATTATAGTAAAGCTGTTTTTGTAAATTAGCCATATGTAAGTGTTAGATTTATGATACAATATTATTATTATTAAAATCCTTACTCTTAGATCTCATTGATTTTTCAGTGGAATTCAATTGATAACTAATGAGTAGGACAGAGGGAGCAAGTTATTGTTAGTCACTATCATCTGATGGCAGTACATGTTAGAAAATAGATAAATAATGTAAAACGTTCTATAGAGTAAAGATCACGAGTATTATTATTATTATTATTATTATTATTATTATTATTATTATTATTATTATTATTATTATTATTATTATTATTATTATTAATTATTATTATTATTNATTATTATTATTATTATTAATTATTATTATTATTATTATTATTATTATTATTATTATTATTACTATTATTATTATATTAAAATCAAGGATCAAGGAATTAAATTAAATTCAAGAATCACTAATCACTAATGAAAGCATGGTAGAGTTGAACATATTTATTAATGAAAGCTCGAAAGAGAGAAATTAAATAGGTATACATATCATGGGTATACATATTTATTATTATTATTATTGATTACAATTTTACCCTTTTCATTTTTTTCCTCCTCACCCAAAAGATTTTTTTTTTCATTTCCCATTCCTTCACCTCCCTCCGTTCGACGTTACTCCGTCCACATGTGCTCAGTCCGACGTTACTCCGTCGAACCATTTTTCATCCGACCTTACTCCGCTCTGGCATTTTGTAGCAGTTGGCTATGTTCACAATGTTGCAGACTTGCAATATTTCGGATCCAAAAGCATCGTAACGAATAGATTTGCAGTACTGGCTTCATAATGCTATTATTAAAATGCATCGTGAATTTGTAATCAATAATATAGGCTCATAGTGCTACACACTTGCAGTACATTTTCAATGTCGTTTCAATGTTTATGCACCAATTTTAATATCTACTTCCCAATGTTAGCGTTCCACCAACACACCACCGCCAATTATAAACCCTAATTTGATTGTAGTTGATAACAACTAAACATATTAATTTCACTAATTGATAAATCCTAATAATTTCAATAAAATATATTCAAAATTGATAAACAGCTAAATTATTTCACTAATGGGAGATTATGAATTGTTCAAGTTTTTAGAGCAATTAGATTTGATCGTAAGGCATATGAGAGTTAATTTGTGTAGGTTTAGAAAGAAGGGTATGATATGGAAAGTTAATGAAAAAATGTATGTGAAAGAGTAAAGTCCGTATGTGAAAAAGTAATTCCGTAAAATAAGGCCCGTCAAACACTTTTTTAACAGTTGGGCCTGACCCGCTTTTGATCAGCTTAGACAGTACCTTGTAATGGGTAAGCACTTAGCACTTTGTTTTTTCTTTTTCTTTCTTTTTTTTTTTTTTTTTTTTTAATGTAGTACTAAAATGATAAATACTTTTATTTTTATTTGACATTATTTTAAAAAAAATCGAAAAAACACCAGTGATATTGAGGTAGATCTCCGACTGTTTGATCGTCATATGTCTTCGTTTATCAATGCAGTACATGTTTGTTCATTAACCATATGGTGGATGAAATTAGAGGAAGATGGTATATAGAGAGAAAATAAATTAGAGAAGACTTAGAGAGAGAAAATAGAAGTAAAAAATGAGAAGGGTATAACTGTCAATAATTTACTGCGATGAGTAAAATGTATACTGCGAAAATCAACACCCTATTTAATTAGCGGAATTACTTTTTCACATACGGACTTTACTCTTTCACATACATTTTTTCATTAACTTTCCATATCATACCCTTCTTTCTAAACCTACACAAATTAACTCTCATATGCCTTACGATCAAATCTAATTGCTCTAAAAACTTGAAGAATTCATAATCTCCCATTAGTGAAATAATTTAGCTGTTTATCAATTTTGAATATATTTTATTGAAATTATTAGGGTTTATCAATTAGTGAAATTAATATGTTTAGTTGTTATCAACTACAATCAAATTAGGGTTTATAATTGGCGGTGGTGTGTTGGTGGAACGCTAACATTGGGAAGTAGATATTAAAATTGGTGCATAAACATTGAAACGGCATTGAAAATGTACTGCAAGTATGTAGCACTATGAGCCTATATTATTGATTACAAATTCACGATGTATTTTAATAATAGCATTATGACGCCAGTACTGCAAATCTATTCGTTACGATGCTTTTGGATCCGAAATATTGCAAGTCTGCAACATTGTGAACATAGCCAACTGCTACAAAATGCCAGAGCGGAGTAAGGTCGGATGAAAAATGGTTCGACGGAGTAACGTCGGACTGAGCACATGTGGACGGAGTAACGTCGAACGGAGGGAGGTGAAGGAATGGGTAATGAAAAAAAAAAATCTTTTGGGTGAGGAGGAAAAAAATGAAAAGGGTAAAATTGTAAAAGACGTATGTGAAATAGTAGAATCCGTATGTGAAAAAGTACAACCCTTATTTTATTGCCCGAACCCGCTAAGCGTGTGAGTTTCCACTGTCTGTACCCGCCCACTTCAAGAGAGCGGGCCGGCCCGCGGGCCTGACTGAAATCAAATGTAAAAAACTAGTATTTCTATTAAAACACGAGTTTGTTATCGCTACATCCCACTAAACCTTAACAAATGTCTTTAAAAGTTTACCCTTAAGAAAGTATACTAATTTTCAAAAGATAGGTTTACCAAAGTTTGGAAAAAAAACACAAGTTTGGGAATGTTCTCTTACAAACATCAAATGTTCATTTTTGCTATGATCTTTGAGCGACATTGTTGGCGATTACATACACTCCCATGTGAATACTTGAAAAGTACTATCTTTATACGACAATCCCTCTTGGCGAATCTTTATACGACAAATGTAAATACCGACAATCTCCTACTTATACGTAAGGAATAAGTATTTACTTGCGCTACCTAATTGGTTTAAAGGGTACAAATTGTAAATGAAATGAGCGGAGAACGGCGAAGGATTGAAGGTTTGAGGACTTTTATGAGGTTACTTTTAATAGCGGGTGATACGAAAATTAATCAACCTTCGTAGTAGCGGAAGCAAACAAATTGGATCAGAGTAACACGCCTGTTTTTAGTAACTTGTTTAGGGTTGT
>VHZZ01000846.1:78363-88708 GCA_009801015.1 Silene noctiflora
GTGATTATCATTGCCTCGGGAAACCGAGATGGTAGCATCCCTATGCCTAAGGTGGCCTTGGTAAGGCACTTTGGAGTATGGGGGTGTTACATTATTTCATATAGTTAAAGTGTTTACTTACAATAAAACCTAAGAAACTATTTAAAATGTAAACGATAAAATTGTATACCAAAATCATAGAACAAAAAGTTATTTTTATATTAAGCTTACAGTTGCATAGCATAACTTTTTTAAATTATATGTATTAGTAAAATTGTTACAAGTTAGATATAAAAATATTTTCGATTATGGTTGATGAGCATGTTTAAATTTATAAATGTTAAGTTCAAATATAAAGAACTCCAAGAATTTAATTTGTAGGAAAACTATATTACAATACGAGGTAGACAATTCAAGTGGATAAACAACCTCACCCATGAGTTTGAACCACCGAGCTTTAATGGAGTAGAATGAACGAAAAAAAGCGTTTTTGACAGTTAAATAAGTTCAAAATATAATTTAGGTAAAGTTTCCAATGTGTAATAAAATAGTACAAATGATAATTACCTAAAAACACTAAACAATACTACAAATTCTAACAATACTAAAAAATACTATTGAGTTTAATTAAATTTGTAGGTTAACTTGTAAACCCGCTATAGTTGCTAATAAATATCACGAATGACAATTACTTAAGAAATGTAAATTTTACAATGTCAATTATCGAAAAAAGTATTGTATAATGACAATTTTAGAAAATATGACTTTTATAGTGGCAGTAAGTACTCTTAACTCCAAAACATCCTCTCTATTGTACATGCTCTAAGGAGTCTAAGCATGAGGGCGTGACCTTCTCCACTACTGCCAATTTATTTTGTTTTTCTTGTTTGCCAATTTATTTTGTTTTTCTCCACTATAATTTTTTTTTTTTCATTGTTTATAGCATTGCTTGGTAAACAATATAGTAGGTGAAATTAGTAGATTTCAGTTTAAATAGTAGATTGATCAATCAATCTACTAAGTTCATGTGTTTGGTTAATGACATATTCAAATAGCAGATTGGGTGGAATCTACTGTTTTTAAATATGTAGCTAATAGCAGCATTTTGTAATAGCATATCCATTTTATACATGAAAATGGTATATTTGTCATATAATCTGTTAATTACCAAACACGTTTTCTAAATTCTGCTAATTTAATTTGATAATCAAACCTGCTACTAAAATCTGCCAACCGTACTCTGTTAACGCTATTTGCTACCATAAATATGCTTCTACCGTTTGCAAACATGTCCTATATATTAACAGAATTTTCTAACCATTTAAAGCCGCGAAATTGGATATGTCACACTACTTCTCCGTCTAAGTCGGAATTTTCTCATTTCCTGACGAAGTGGGAGGTTGGTGATCTGTTTGTTTCAGAATCACTATCTCTTCCTTTATTGATCCAAATATCAAAGCAGTAGATAACACTATTAATCAAAACAGAGGGAGTATATTTTCCAATAGTAAATCAATTTAATAACTAAAAATGATACTAGTATAGGACATATATCTAAGTTGATATAGTCGGGCAATTGGCCATCGGGTCAGCCGTCGTGTAGGGTTTGTATCGGGGTAAATCGGACCAGGTAATATTGGGTTCTGGTCAGGTCGGGTCAGCTTACCCTTTTGGGTCGAGCCGGGTTCAGGTCGGGTCGTTATTGGTTCGGGCAAATGATGTATCAGGTCGGGTTTTGGTCGGGTAATTATCGGGCCCGGTTACTTTATCTCATTACTTCAATTTTTGACCATTAAATTTAGTTTTTAACCATTATTTCGTTTAGATACATTATTTTGATCAATATTAAGCTCAGTAATTGTCGCGTCATCAATTTATTCGAGTCAATATCAGGTTGCTTCAAAATCAGGGTCGGGTTCGGCTCACCGCTTATCGGAATGTGTCGAGTTACGGGTCGTCATTGAGATAAGTCGGTTTTGGGTCACAAAATTTTCGGGTTGTATAAGGTCGGATTTGCTTCGGTTCAAATCAGGTCACTCAAATCGGGTCAGACATGTCAGCTCTAATAATATATGAATATAAGCTTATCAATTGTATTAATTCACTGGAAAGTTTTAAGTCTTGTTAACTCAGGCAGTTCATAAAGTCGAGGGTAATTTAGGATTGGGTTAAAATACTAATAAGATACTTTCTCATGGAAATTGAGAATAAATTTTATATTTCAATTTTGATGGTATTTTTCTTAGAATTTTTGAAAACTACTTTACATGTACCCTAAAGACACAGACCATAAAAACTACGTTAAGGAGTAATACGTTAGTTGAATAAATTGATTTTTAATGTCGCTGACGAATAGAGTATTTATAACTTGTTCATCTTTTACATTCACTCTCCAACCATTTACATCCGAATAAAAGTTTTAGCATAAGTAAAGTGAAAGCCCTCATCATGGCTGTTGAGTAGCTAAAAATAGCAAGAATCAATGCCATATTTTGGCAATAAAAGATCATAAAAAAGCATATAACATTGGCATCAAAATGTGTTTTGTCAATCAAAGTATAACATGCTCTAATGCTCTAAGATGGGAGACTATTTTGATGGCATAAGACCTACACAAGTTGATGAGCAAAAGATGAAAAAGATAGAAGATAGAGCACACAAATCTTGCTTTTCTTGACCACTTGAGATCCTTCCTTTTTAGTTGTTGGTAGCAGGTGGAATATATAATGGAATTTCAAATAAGAAGAGAGTTGTTTAAGTGCTCATTGCTTCACTTAAGATAAGATAGCATGGTTTAAAACTGGTGTGTTATATTTTATATGTATGTGGGTGTGTCTAAGTTACAAGTTAGTTAAAGGTTAGCTAAGTTTCCACTCTCTCTAAGCATCTCTCTCCCCTACACTACTCATAAATTATTAAGGGTGTGAGGGAGGGTGTACATAAGTTGGTTTTTCAAGTGTAGACTAGGAAACAAAGGGGAGTGTACAAGCTCCAATAAAACTTGTAAATAGATCTGTCGAGTCATTTCACTTTTGATAGAGTTATTTCGTATTTATCATATATCAGTTTATTTAGCATTTTAGATTTATATTGGGTATGTTGTATGTTTTAGGTCACTTAATCAAGTAGTTTCGTGTCGTGTTATTTTTGGAGAAATTATTACCAAGGTATTTCAAATTAATTATTGAAATCATGTCTGTAATACCCCGGTCCGTGAATTCTAGTAATACACTCGGCCGAGTACAACTGAGTATTCGACCGAGTGGTTCTCCACACGACCGAGTGTATGGACCGAGTGCCTCTGCCCATGGTACCAGCTTTTGGAAATGTGCCACTCGATCGAGTGGCTGGTGCCCTCGACCGAGTGCCGCTGAGCCCTCGACCGAGTGTACGGGCTAGAGGTTGTTTGTAATACTACCCACGTCTGGACGTAGAGTACTCGGTCGAGTAGGCTGTACTCGACCGAGTGCGTCTGTTGAGTGTTTGGTCAAGCTACTGACATGGGGACACTTGACCGAGTTAGTGTAACACTCGGTCGAGTAGTGTGTACTCAGTCGAGTATGTTGAGACACTCGACCGACTGTCCGGTCTGTGAGCGGTTTCTGCGCGATCTTGATTAGCAAGATTAGGGAATATATAATACTTATTTCAGTCATGATTAACATTTCATAAAGATTTTTATAAACCTAAATCACTCCTTAATCACTTTAATCAACCACCAAGCAAGGAATTGGCTTTTGTGCATCGGTATCTCAACACGTTTGTGTCGATCGGTGGATAAGTATTCTTTAGCATTTATGTTAACATTCTTTTGTATTCGTCATAACCATAGTTGGGTTGATTGGGGGATTTGTTAGTATTTTTATGGGATTATCATAGTAATACTGATGTATTGACTATTGTATAAGTGGCGATTTTGTAGAGGAGCAAGTCTAGATCTTCTTTCATTGCTTTTCAGATTTCACAAATAAGGAAGGGTTTCCCCTTCTCAGTATGATTGTATGATTATTGTGAGACGGTTGTACTATTGTGATAACATGTTTGTATGATTCTATTGTTGTGGCTATTACTGTTTCGTTGATGGTGATGGAGGTTGTGGTTGGATATTGTGAGACATGTCGGGAGATGGTTTCACCCCTTGTTTTACCCCTTGTGACCCCCGTAAAAAAGGGGATGTGCACATTAATGAGCTTGGGTTCTCTCGTTGCGATGAGCGGGGATTTGATTTCCAGTGCTGCGGTCTGGCATCGGCAGGGGTGGGTTACCTGTTGCGATGGGAATCCGGCTGCTCGTTGCAATGAGAGCCATTGTTGATTATGGAGTTTGGGGATTGATGAAGCACGGTTGAGTTATGTTATATTATATATTCATGTGATTATTGTGATTAATTTTATAATTGTACTGACCTTCGTATGTTTTAAAAAATGTGGTAAAGCATTTGATATTTCCGGCAAATAGGGAGCAGTGAGTCTAGCAGGTGTTGATGTTTTAGCTTGCATGCGGGTTTGGATGGGACACCGACAATTCATTTACATTTCATAGCTTCCGCTGAGTTCTTAGACATTTGTTTTTTTGGATTTGAGTTGTAATTCTTTTGGTTTTGGATCATATAAGCGTTAAACTTTACCTTTAAAGTGTTTATTTATGGTCAATTTGATATGTACTACCTCGGGAACGCGAGATGGTAGCGCTCCCATTTGCTAATGTAGGCCTTGGTAAGGCACTTAGGTAAATTGGGGTGTTACAAAGTGGTATCTGAGCGACGATTTTGAAACCTAAAACCAATGAACCAATGAACGTAGGGTGTCTAATAAAATGAACCCGAGTAAAGATTGTTAGGAGCTACCGCAAAGATTTGGGAGACGTCCTGAAATCGCACTATGGCCCTTAAAATCTCGAGCCGGTAACTACCAGGATGTAATATGGGATCGAAGGTGTGACATGTGATGCATTATGTATATTTGTGTTATGTGTATCAACATTAGTGGATGATCTATTTGTGAAATCGATGAATGTGGAATTGGAGTGAAGTGATTGTAATATGAGCATATGAGTATGGAAGGTGTTTATTTACTTCGAGTCTTGTGCATAGAAACATGAGAAGTAGGATTTATGTGGTATATAGAGTCGGGATATGTGAAGGGAGGCCTGTTTTGCATGACTCGACCGAGTGGAACAAGGGACTCGACCGAGTAAGGGCTACTCCACCGAGTGCCTCTGTCACTCGACCGAGATAGGTTTATGTGATTTTTGGGGTAGCTAATGCAATGTGGCTACTCGGCCGAGTAGAGGGGACACTCGACTGAGTAGGGAAAGCTCGGCCGAGTGACCTTGGTACTCGACTAAGTGCTGTTTTTGTGATTTTTAGACCAATTACTTGATTGTGAGTACTCGGTCGAGTGTCAAGAGAACTCGACCGAGTAGCCTTCACTTGATCGAGTGGGGTATTGCACTCGACCGAGTACCTCTCTGGGCAGGTGCCTTTTTGTTTTGAGTCGTAGGCTATGTGCTTACGTTTGTTTTGGTTGTTAGAGCTCAAAATGTCGCCAAAGACATCTTCACCTGCTGCGATGGCCGCTAACATGACCATCGATGGGATAGAAAGGTTGATCGAGCAGATTGAGGCACTCACTGAGGTCCTAAAAAACGTAGCGAAGGGTCGGGAAGTAGTTGTGGATGCATCCGTGATAAGCATCGCTATCTCTCGCCATCATCCTACAACGTATGAGGGCACAGGTGCACCAAACTTACTCGATAACTGGGTTCGTGAAATCGAAAGTGTATTTGTAATACCCTGTATTTTAAGGCTTGGTCCATGGTTAGTTAACGGGAAAAATGTGAAATGTGTTTTATAAATAATATTTGAATATTTTATAAATGATAGTTATTAATAATGATTACGTTGTGAGACGGAATAAAACAATAAAATATTAATTGAGACGGGATGTTAGGAGGGACGTGTGTGTTAGCCGTGTACAAGGTAGTAATACATAATATAATATAATAAGAGTAATAATAATGATAATAATATGACATAATATTATAAGATGGCAATTTCCTAGCAATTTACTAAATACAACCTACCACACTACTATATATATCATGCTAGCTTATTCATAAATCACTTAATCACTTTTACAACATAATATAAACGTTAGAGGGAGAGAGGAAGAATTAGAAGGGAAAAAAAGGGGAAAAGGGAATTGGGCAATCAATTTGGGGATTTCGCATCTACTTCCATTGGATTAAATCTCTTTTGTAAGTTCATCTTTAATCTTTCAAAGATTTAATCTTTAATCTTTATAAGCATGTTAGTTTTAGTTCATCACCTAATCATGTCTAGATTAAATAATCATTTATAGTTAAATTTGTGACGATTTTATTAAAGAATAAAGATACATTATGTAAATATGTAAGTTGTCTTAAACGAATTATCAGATCGTTTTAAAGTTGTTATCTTCGAAAACGTAAAGAATAGACTTAGGTTATTTTCAAGTCTAGTTTATGCTTGTAAAATTTCGTAGCAATTGGCTCTGTATACTTTTCATAATAATTCGTTATGAACATGTCGACTGAGAATTTGCGAATGCACTAGTAGTCTAAAGTTTATTTTGTAAAGCTAATTTAAAAATTGAAATTAAGTTGGGTATTTTGCATACATTAACATGGAAGAGTCTAGGCATTGGAATTTCTTAAGAATCATATGTTAAACGTTTTTTGTAAACCAATACTTTTTATGTGACGAAATTCGTCAGTATTTATAAATCTTTCAAGAAAACCTTGATAAGTCTGGAATTTGAGGAAAATCTATTTCACAAGAGCTGTAGATATGTGTCTTAGGGTTCCAACCCCACTGGTCTTGCATCGTTTGGATTTTAACTGAATTAATTATGAATTTTATAGTGAGACTGAACTGTGCTGTAAAACGGTAGAATTAGAGATTTCGCTTTGAAGTTGTCACAAGGATTAGGACGTGATGGGCATAGGATAAGTGCATGATTAGTTTCTTGGTTATGCAGTAATTGTACATACTTATGTTATGTAGGTTATGAATTTGTAAAGGATCGATTTGATTGCTTGTGTGACTCGTGTGACTCGAAGATGTGTTATCAGGTAGGATAACAATTCAACTAGACTTCCTTATTTGTATTTTGTCATTCATTTGGGTGTTGTGATCATTAGATTGTGTTGTCCTTGGTTTGGATTATTGTGTGATTATTATTGTATGAAGTATAGTTTGTTTGGCTTATTATTGTGTATATTGTGTGGACAATATTACTATTTTTGTATCTGTTGGCATAATTTGAGGATGGGTAATCCGGTTTATCTTAGCCAGACGTCATGGTAAGAGACTTCGGGTGACGTATTTCATATTTATTCAGGTTTATCATGTGGCAGACATCTTTAAAATCCTTCTTGGTGACCTATTTGAAACTTAATGGCATAGACCGTTTATAGAGCTTTGTGTTGGTGTACGGCCCCAGGCTGGTTCTGTAGACTTGTCACTGGTGTGTCTACTCAATTGGAGGTTGAGGGTTGGATTATGAGTACAGTTGTATTGGCATTTGTGTTTTGCATCTTTACATTATCTATATCCTCTTGTCTTGTGATTTTTATTCTACTCAACCATTGGTTGACAGGTTCTTGTTTGTCATGTCAAAACTAAAATGATGCCTGCTTTAATTGATGGTATCCTATAATGAACCAATTAATATTTCCGGTTAATTGGGGAGCAGATTACGTAGCAGGTACATGAGTTAGCTGACTTGGTTGCCAGGGATGTGAGGAGTTCGGCCAAGACTACTTAGAAGTCTAGATAACATAATTTTAATTATGTTATTCAGTTTTTTTAATTCCGCTGCGAGTTGTAGTTAATTATTATTTCAGTTCATTTAGTTTGGTTAATTTGTAATAAAACTTTTATTCGCTAAATTTAATTAAAGTACTTTGGTTTGTTTAACTTTGTTATTCACCATCTCGGATGGTAATAGCCTTATTTATCCTGGAATGTCTTGCTAAGGCTCTATGATAAATGGGGGTGTTACAGTATTTGAGGTGGTTAATATAACTATCCGGGAGACATGAAGGTGGATCAGGCCGCTTTCTATTTAAGACGCCAAGTTGCACGATAGGGGTACTGAGAGAGAACCGCTGCGAGGGAGTACTATAAGAATCAGGGGGAATCAACTATTCCCTGGGAGGAGTTCAAAGCTGCTGTAATACTACACGTTTCTAGGCTATGAGTACTCGGTCGAGTATGCTGCACTCGACCGAGTGGGGCCGGGGCTGTCTGAGTACTCGGTCGAGTAGGTTGCACTCGACCAAGTGTGTCTTTTGGATTTTTTTTATTATTAATCACGCTACTGTTTTGGGGTCACTCGACCGATTTTGTGTTTCAATCGCTCGAGTAGGGCGTACTCGGTCGAGTATGTTGGGAACTCGACCGAGTATCTGGTCTGGAATCGGGTTCTGCGGGATTTTCATTAAAACGATTAAGGAGGTTATTAATATTTTGTTTACGATGAAACGTCATTTCATAACCTAAAACACTTTATGAAAACCCTCCCTAGTCATTCTAATCATCATTTAAGCAAGGTTGTGTTGTTTATCGTTCGGTTTCCTCTTTCTCGTATCATTTGTAGTAAGTCCCGATCTTCGTCATTCACTCTATATGTTTTGCTAAACCCTAATTTTGTTTGATTTAGGGTAATTGTTGTAGAATTGTGTGGTGATTGTATTGTGTCATTGATTTAGGTGACAAATTCGTATATAAGCGGTTCTAGACCGTTGTTGCGCTTTTTTTTTTGTTTTTTTTTTGCGAATAACGTAGGGTTTACCTACACAGTATGACTGTACAGTTAATTGCATTGGGTGTATTTGTGATTTGTTTGATTATATTATTGTGATTACTTTGTCGTTGGATGATGGTGGAGTTGTGGATGATATTGTGGAGCCATGTCGGGAAATGGTTTCACCTCCATGTATCACTCCTTGTGATTCCCGTCATAAGGGGGATGTGCACATTAATGATCCGGGTTCGCTCGTTGCGATGAGCGAGGGTTTTGATGTCTAGTGTTGTGGTTTAGCATCAGCAGGGGTGGGTTACCTGTTGCTATGGGAACCCGGCTACTCGTTGCGATGAGACCCACTTGTTACTTTGGAGTTTGGAGGATTGTGAGTATCGGTTGAGTTATCTTGTGTTACTTATTTTGTATGATTGTAGTTGATTGTATGGTTGTAGTGACCCTTCTTATGTTTTCAAAACTGTGGTGATATTTGATGGTGAGTAGTGAGTCTAGCGGGCGTGGATGTTTGAGCTTGCATGCGGGTTGAAGGGGATACCGAGGATTCACCTAATTATCATAGCTTCCGCTGAGTCTTAAACTTTTCTCACGTTGGTTTTTGGCAATTGTATGACTTTTCGTTTTAGGATTTGTGTTTTGTAATCATTTTAACTATTTGTTTATTTAATTCGTTCATTATGGTATATTTGATATGTAATACCTCGGGTAACTGAGATGGTAACTCTCCTATTCTCTAAGGTAGGCCATGGTAAGGCACTTTGGTAGATGAAGGAATTACAAAGTGGTATCAGAGCGAAGATTTTGGAACCTAAAACTAATGAACCAATGATCATAGGCTGTCTAATTAAAATGAACCCGGGTAGAAGTTGTTTGGAGCTACAGCAAGGATTTGGGAGATGTTTTAGCAAGATTTCACGTAAAGATACTATCTTGCCTGAAAGAGAATTGCAAGGTTACCTAGCACTTATATCTTGCTTCTCGTTTGCAGTCTGCTAAGTTGTAGGCTAAGCTCATGCAGGCCTCTGGTGTCCTGGCCCCTGGTCCTACTTTTGATGCATCCTTGAGTGTTTTTAATGAGGTTACGGGTTCTGACCTTCTGTGTAATCCGAGTGAGGTCGTTGCCCCCAAACTTATGAAGAAATTAGCAGACATAAATTTCACGAAGGTTGCTGCTACGGCAGAATCGTCGTTCTCTTTGAGTCTTCGACAGGTTTTGTTGTGGAAGTCTCAGCAGGGTGATCATGAAAGTCCATAACCCTAATTAGACCTCTCTAATTAGGTTATCAAATTACAAATTAAAATAAAGGGTCTATGTAACAAGCATAAAATATAAATGCATTTTAAATGAAAGAGAGGAAATCTTATTTCCATACATTGGTATGGAATAAAATATTGGGCACAATAAGAACTCATTTCTTATTGTTCTTGATCTTATAATAAATGGACGATCCTCCTAATAATCCAAGTATCCAAAAAAGAATACCTCCAATCAATTGCACCCAAGAACAAAACTCCAAAACTAATTTGTAAATTAACTAGATATACAAATTAGATAACCTTGA
>VHZZ01000847.1:22285-32458 GCA_009801015.1 Silene noctiflora
CATAACTCAAGCCATTAATGTGCACATACCTCTTGGAGTGGGAAGCTCCAAGAGGCGACTAAAGCGGAAGACGGTCTCCCAACTGTCTCCCGTCTCCAATACAATCATCACACTGCCAACATCAACCTCCATCAATAAAACTACGAATCATACAAATGCAATTATGATACAATTCCGTCTACAAACATTTCATTTGATAATCTGCCAACATACCATGACATATTCATGAATTCAAAAACCAAATACCATCAATGCCATATGAAGTATAATCCCGACTCATTCATGATTTCGTATCAACCATGCTCACCATATGGATTCTAGATAACTCATTTCATGAAACTAAATAATAAATGCACACACAAGACTAATTAAACATCAAAACCGAGTAGGATTAACTTACATTTTAGCATCTTCAACAAGCTATACAAATCCAACTCAATTCCACCTCATAAAACCGTCTTATCCTACAATAACCATATAATAAGTATTATGATACATAATATACTACCATGCTAACTAAAACCCTTTATTAATACCCACTATTTACCCACTAATCTAACTAAAGTCACTAATAAACGAAATATACTAAAATCCCCAAAAGTTAGGGTTAAAAGAGATGTTTAGATATACTTACAAAGTGAAGGGATGGTGAGTGAGGTGTGATAATATTCAATCTAAAACTAGACTCCATGGAAATAAGGTTTAGGATGATTTTAGAGAGAAGGAAGAGAGTTTAGAGAGAAAGGGGAAGAATGAGAAATGAATTAGGGTTAGGGACGATTGGCTAATTATCGTGTACTGACAGTGTCACTCGAACGAGTGAGCGGTTCAGTCGGCCGAGTGCCACCTACTCGGTCGAGTGAACCACTCACTCGGCGGAGTCAGCCCCACTCGGCCGAGTAGACCATCTACTTGGCCGAGTGCATCCTATTCGGTCAACTACTAGTCTACTCGGTTCACTTCCACACTTCACTAGGTCTAGTCTATGCTCCACTTGTTCTGATGTAAGGTCAAATCTTACTCTCGTATGACTCTCACGCATCCCAAGGCTTCCGTAAGAATCCCGAAATATCTGGGTATTATAGTAACGGTCCTAATTATCTGGGTAGGTCTTGCTAAAAACTCCTGGATAATTGGGGGTGTTACAGGAGGACTCCACCAAACTCTTCTCTTTTTGAAACGAGCTTATGGTGGAAGGGACTCTAGGTAGAGTGTCTCTACCTCTCCTACAAATGCAACTTCGTAGTATGGCTTGATTCGTTGACCAATCTCTTTGAATCTATCTCCTTTTCCGATAATAATTCAAAATCTCCATACTTACCAACATCGGAAATCACAAAAGGGCCCGGGGAAATGTTTTTGCCTAACATTGACGGAGAAGTAATTTATCTCCTTTATGCATGGCTTTTTGCTTGATTCACTTATCATGGGACATCTTAGTTCGCTCTTTATAGACCTTTGCATTCTCATATGAGTGAATCCTAAATTTTTCCAATTCTTGGATTTGCAAAATTCTCTTTTTCCCACTTAGCTTAAGATCAAAGTTGAATTCTTTGATTACCCAAAAAGCTTTGTATTCCAACTCGATGGGTAGGGTACATGCCTTACCATAGACTAACTTATAGGGTGATGTCCCTACAGGGGTCTTGTTAGTCGTCTTATGTCCAAAGTGTATCATCGAGTCTTGCACTCCAATCATCTTGGAGGTCTTTGTTGACCACCTACTCTAAAACGTTTTTGATCTTCCTATTGGATAGTTCTACTTGACCGCTTGTTTGGGGACGATATCTCAAACCGGTTCTTTGTTGAACTTCTTGTCAAAAGGGATGCAAGATTCTTCTCATGAATGAGGGTTCCCCCATTACTTATCAAAGCTTTAGAAATCCCAAATCTTGGAAAAATAATGTTCTTCAAGAGGTTAGTCACCACCTTTGCATCGTCGTTAGGTAAGGCAATTGCTTCTACCTATTTAGAGATGTAGTCATCCATAACAAGAATGTATTTGTTACCATGGGAAGAGATAAAGGGGCCTTGATAATCGATTCCCCGTACATCAAAAATCTCTACCTTTAGTTTCCCTCTTTGTGGCATTTCATTTCTCCAAGATATGTACCCTGTTCTTTGGCAAGGATCACATTAATGTATAAACTCTCGAGCATCCTCAAACATTTTTTTCCAATAGTAGCCCAATGGCAAGGCTTTGGCAACCGTTCTCGTTGCTCCATCGTGCCCTCAATAAGGGGATGAATGACAACCATTGAGAACTCCCTAATATTCCCATTGTGGCACACACTTTCCGTATAAATAGTCACTACACTTCTTGTATATATTGGGATCATCCCAAAAATATCGTTTCACTTCAAAGAAAAATCTCTTTGTTTGGTGGTAATTTAAGCCCGTAGGAAAGACTCCTCCCACAGTATAGCTTGCTTGATCAGCAAACCATGGGGTGGTTTTCTTCTCAAGTTGCGCATGAATAGCCATTAGAATGTCATTAAGGAAAGAATCGCTAATGGGCAAATCTTCTTCACTAGCATAAAATCGTATTCAAGACAAATGACCCGCCACTACATTCTCTGCCCCTTTATTGTCTCGTATCTCTAAATCAAACTTTTTTAATAACAATATCCACCTTAGTAAGCATCGCTTGGACTCTTTTTTTTGCCAAGAGTTGTTTTAGAGCACGATGGTCCATGAACACTATCACTTTTGACCCAATTAAGTAGGGTCGAAACTTATCCAATGCATAAACTATGGCAGGAAGCTCTTTCTTTGTGGTATTATATTTAACTTTAGTAGCATCCAAAGTTTTACTTGAATAGTATATGGCGTGTAATACATTTCCATCCTGTTGGCCAAGAACTGCGCCAACGGCATAGTCACTTGCATCACACATTACCTCAAATAGAAGCTCCCAATTTGGAGATTGAATAATTGGAGCCAAGATCAATGCTTGCTTAATCTTATTAAAAGCTTTATGCATTCATTAGTAAAGTGGAAAGGAGCATCTTTAATCAATGGTTGAGTGAGAGGCTTGGCTATCTTTGAAACTATTTAATAAAAACGACGATAAAATCCCTGATGGGCAAGAAAACTCCTCACTCCCTTAACGTTTACAGAAGGAGGTAGTTGCTCTTTCACCTCCAATTTCGCTTTGTCAAACTCGATTTCTCTTTACGCGATAAGATAACCCAAAAAAATACCATCATTTACCATAAAATGACACTTTTTCCAATTTAACACAAGACACACATCTTCACATTTTTGCAATATAAGGGATAAATTATGTAAACAAGACCTAAATTCCTCCACATAGACATTAAAGTCATGATGAATACCTCCATAATAGTCTCAATGAAATAAAAAAAAGATGCTCAATATACATCTTAGAAAGGTAGCGGGAGAATTCCAAATTCCAAAAGGCATTCTCCTATATACAAATGTTCCATAAGGACATGTGTTTGTGGTTTTGTATTGGTCATCCAGATGTATCGGGATTCAGAAGAATCTCGATTATCCGTCAAGGTAGAAAAATAACTTGTTAGAGGCCAACGTCTCAAGCATTTGGTCGATGAAAAGGAGGGGGAAGTGGTCTTTTCTTGTAGCGGAATTCAACTTGCGATAATCAATGCACATCCTCCATCTTGTTACTATCCTAGTGGGTATTAATTCGTTCTTGTCGTTTTTCACCATCGTAGTCCCTCCTTTATTAGGCATTAGTTTAACGAGACTAACCAAAAGGGAATTCGAAATGGGGTAAATAATTCCTGCATAAAGCAATTTCATTACCTCTCCTTTCACTAATTTTTGCATATTAAACTTTAGTCTTGATGAGGGTAAAAGTCGTCACACCCTATCAAACAAATATATAACTCGATACCTAACTAGTATAGTCGGGTAAGTCGAGGTCGATCACAAGGATGGTGGGGTTAGGCTACAAGCCTCGATTTAGTTATAGTTTAGTCGAAAACAAGATTAAATGTAGAGAATATTCTAAAAGTGACTAAGCTAATGAAATGAGAAATGAATAACTATAATAGATATAAAACGATAAATTAAGGAAATTAGGGGTAGAGAAGGTATCATGTAGTCAACTCGGTCTAGGAAAAGGGAAACAAAACATTAATTGACATTCTTTCAAATAATCAATTAGCACAATTACCCAATTCAAGACTCTAACTTTTCTACACTTACCCCCAAACCCTAACTATTAAACTACTCTAACATAGTTAAATTAAAAATAACTAATCTACTCACTAACATTAAACAAGAAACAAATATAATAAAAGTAAGAAAGATGAGAACTTTAATGAAATTAAACATACAAATAAACTAAACTAGAAATTTGAAATAAATGTAATAAAAGAGGAGAGATAGAAAAAATAAACTAAACTTCTATAGAATTGAACATTAGAGAATGGATCTTGAAAATTAATTATAAAAGATTCAAACTTGAAATTAATTTGATACTGATTTTTACCCTAAAATAATAAGATAGGAAATTAAAGAGAGTTTTTGTTATTGTACTCCTACCTAATATTACAAAAGGCTGCGTCCAAATGCTCGCCCTTTTTTTTCATCAATTGACCATTTTTATACTAAATTTGCCTCAACTTAAAGAAAAGACAATAAAGAAACTAGAAGGGCTGCTTTGTCATTTCAATTCTTCATTTCTTTTTCTTCAAAATGAGGGATGCTCCATCAACTAAATGGGTTGTACAAACCCAATCGCTGATTCGCTGGTGGTCTGCGATGAGACGGGTTCGGTTCAGTGGGTCCACTACTGCTCGAGGTTGTATTCCTAGTTCAAGCCGAATTGTTGCTGATTGGCGAGGTTGTAGAGTCGACAGTGTTGACGGCTTTGGTGATCGAACATTGGTGGTGGACTAGTGGGATGCTTCGTTGGTGAAGGACTGTAGTCTCACCTGGTCGTAGTTTGTCGTGCCATGGAGCTGGAGCTATGACGGAGGAGATCTGCTGGTGTTGATGGAGTCGCATGTGGCTAGGATGAAGCTGGTGGTGTTTCTGATATATTGATTGGACGTCGTCAATTGGAAGAGCAAGTGGTGGTTCAAATTAGACTCGAAACTCCGACGAGATAAAAGGAGCAGCGGCGAAGTCGAGTTGTGACAGACATGGTGATGTTACGCTGAATGGCTAAGAAGGAGCAGCACATGTGACGGAAATTGAGAGCTTGAGTTGGGATGATGATGGTAACTGGGCTCGGTTTCGATACCGAGACGAAGACTTTGGTTGGTTTCTAACCTAAAATAAGCAGTCACTACCTTGTACGAGGTGGCGTCGCGGTGCTTGAATTCTGGGCTCGGAGGAGAGCAAGTATAGTTTGTCGTCGTGGTTGCTTTTGGTGCCGTGTGAGCGCGGTGGTGCTCAAATGGCTCGATTCCAGGCTGCTGCATGGTCTCAAGTGGTCTCCGTTATGGGTTCCCCGAATGGTTCGTGTGGTTTGTGTTTGGTGGAGAATGGTGAAGATGAAGCTTGTATTGGTGGAGGGAAGTGGTGGTTTGTATTTGGGTCTATTTTTGAATGAGCAGGGAAAGACATTAGGATGGAGAATGGGTCAAGTTCAATTTTTCTTTGTCATTGTTGGCTTGTTGCATTTCTTTTTCACTTTTGAAACTTGACCTATCTTCATAAATTTGCCTCTTTATCCATCATTATTCGCGAACGATTCCTACAATAATTAAACAAACAAGAACAGTACCAAATCTACGAAATATAACAATTATCCTCAATTATGATAATAAAACTAATAATTACTAATTAAATATTAAAATGAGCGATTTAACAATTAAATCATACAAAATCGAGTCAAATATAAGATAAAAGTATGGGTAAAATGCTACCAAAATACTACTTATCAAATCTCCCGACACTTAAATCTTACTCGTCCTCGGGTAAGCTCATTAAACTAAACTAAGACACTTAAAAATAACCAAATAGAAAAAATGCTTTATTATAATATCCGAATCGGGTTTAGCTACACCCGTAGCCCTTTCAACTCAGAATTTGACACTTATGACGTATAGTGCCCTATTGCAAGGCAAGTGAGGTCTTACCACAAAATTTCGAAACAACTAAACATTAAGCACGAAATCAATCGAATTGGTCATTTCTTATCAAAATGCGTCATCTTCCTCATTAAGGCGATAAATCAATTAACGAGGAAACAATTTAAGCACATAAATTCCGATGTAGTCACTAGTTTTACAAAGAACTAAACCTACGACTATAGAAACGAGTCACCTCCTAGTTGTGTAAAATTAGTGTGTTTCATTCACATCAACTAAGTTGCTTTGTCAAGGGTGAGAAAGCGGGATGGAGAGTGAAATCTCTGTGATGTTAGAAGACACTGTAGGCTTGGGATCCCGCCTTTCACCTAAATGAAATGAAGGGTCGTCCCTCCTCGACCATGCAACATAAGGATAAACCACCAATGTCGGATACAAAATATATAGGTTTGGAGTTCTCATGCTATTTGTTTTCTTAGGTTATTATCCCCCATTTGATAACATTTGACATTAGGCACGGATTTGGTCTTTGGCAAATGAATGCGGCGGAACCGACAATATGCAAATCCTCACCGAAGCGACATTGAGAGCGGCCCTGTATGTAATGAGGGTATCCTAGAAAAGCATAGAAGTCCCATTTGCACTTCTAAGCCAAAGATTTGAATACTTGACAACATTATATACTTTTGGTTTTCATTGGCACTTTGAACTCAACTTGACAATTGTATTTGCACAATCCCTTTGGTAAAATAATATAGATGACAAACAAGGATAGTAGGACGTTTTCATGGTCTTAGAGGTCACCTAGGAACCTGATCACAAAGGAATTATCACACCAAGGGGGTGAATGTAGTGGTCAAATGCACTCCCTTGACCAAGCTTTAGGAAACGGACTGAAACAACACTAAAATTACACAACAAAGGGTGTCTCAAGTCTATCTTAATAGGAAAAGTGCTAAGCAAAAAGAGTATCTATACTAGACTATGCATGCTTGACAAGATTTCAAATTTTAAGCATTTTTTCAGATTTTTAAATTTTTTAGGTATTTTCAAATATATAAGCATAGTAACACACGTATAAAACTAGACATGACACTAACAAGAAGTGTAAACTACACTACAACACACATCTAAAACAACAAGACACCACAAAATAAAGCTACCAACACTCCAATTTCTCAACAAATGTCCACAAGGGACCAACACCACCAATATCAATCCACAATCCAACAACAACAACTCCATTAACCAAAAACAATAAATCCCCCACACTTAAATTTGACATTGTCTTCAATGTGTAAACACAAGGGAGGGTAAAAAGAGAAAGTGAGTGTGAAGAATATCATCGTTCAAGCCCGATCTTTGATCACTCCGTCAAGGAAGTGGTCTGGATTCTTCTACTTCAACCCACCACCTTCTTGTTGGTTCTTGGAGTATACAAAAGTAATACCTACACATATGAAACAACAAAGCAAACACATAAACAAAGCATAGAAATATGCACTCAAGATATATCAAATGAGTGAGTCATTTAAAAATCTCATCAAAGATCTAATTAACTTGTCAAATGTACTAGACCATGTTCAAGAAAGTGGTCATAATGCATCTTAACAACAAAACAAGACCAATAGAATACATGAGAGGCAAGAAGACTCATAAACAATTTGTGAGAAAAGGTCAGCACACCAAGTGTGTCATACTCACCCCAAGTCTTATCACTTTGCTTCAAATGTATAAGAGGAGGATCAAGGCTCTTCCAACCATGTACAACACCATATTCCTCAATCACATCTTCCCCAAGAGTGGTGATTATGTCCCCATTCTCAAATTTCTCCATCAAGCAATCATCAAGAGACAAATCACCCTCTTTGAAAAGATCATCACAATCATTCTCAACAATCATCTGCTCAAGTGTAGGAGTAAGAGAAATGAGGTCTAAATGATGGGTAGATGAACATATCTCATCCTCAACACAAAAGAAAACCTAAAATTTCTCCAAAATGGGTTCTTCAAATAAATCAAAACCAAGATCCCATTTCTCCAATAAGGTTTCCTCAATGAATTCCACAATCTCTTCAAGGTTCTCGAGCTTTTAAACCTCCACAACTTCCTTACTAGCAATCATAATACCATTACCAACATTCTCCACATTGCTCTCCTCAATTTCAAATTCCTCATCGTAGGGAACATCAATAGTTGCATACTCATCCCCAGGAGTTTTCTCATCGACGAAATAATCAACACATTTCTCATTCTCGAGATTCACATCTTTCAAAACATCCTCATTTTCCTCACAAAAGCTCTCAAACTTTTCATATTTTCCAAAAGGGTTTCTACCCTATTTTTTCCTCACAACTCTTACCATCATTTTTTTTCCAACTCAAGAGCCACTCTTTTAATATAGTATCTTCCCAAAAAATCATGATCAACCACAAATGATAGAAACTCCATTTCACTCAAATACAATTGCTCCACAACTTTATCTCCAAGTAATCAATTTGTCTCAATAAATCCATAGTCACATTCAAACATCATAACCTCCACCTCACACCCATTAATAGATAATTTGGAGTTCACATGATGTGGTGTAGGTTGGTATAAAAAGGATGAAAGTTGCCTTGAAAAATGGTGAAGTAGTGCACAAGAAGGGTTAAAGACATGCAAATCATTAACATCATTCACCATGTAATCATTCATGAGGGTTAGGGGAAAATAAAAGACACACAAATCAATGTTATCTCCAAATCTACCACATGGTTCACAATTAGATGAAAAAGCTTGTATATCACACACATTCATCGAGAGAAGAGAATAATGATAAGAGGGAACATCGTGCATATTATTATTAACATCATTCATCACATTGATGTTCACAAGGGGTGAGTATGGATAAGAAAGACAAGCATTGGAGTCATATCGTAAATCACCACAAGATTCATAAGAAGATGTTAAATCATGCTCAACATTCACATCTAAGGGGGATGAAATTTGACTTGGAATTTTTTTTGCATCGTAGTGAGGTGAAGAGTAATATGGTGTACAAGAGGGATCAGAGACATGAAAGTTATCAACATCACTCAATAAACAATCATTCATGGGGGTTTGGAGAGTATAAGAATGGCACAAGTCAAACCTATCACCAAAACCACCACATGACACATAATTTGATGAAGAAGCATGCATAAAATCTATTGGGCGAAAGGGAGCATAGTATGGTTGAACATTGTGCATATTATCATCATTATCCATCATATTAATAAACAAGGGAGGGGGGATGCATATAAAGAACAAGCACATGAATCATGTCCCAAATAACCACATGTATCACTAGAATATGAAAATGCATGCACATCATTCTCATTCAAGGAGGGAGGGATAACACGACCATGTTGAACATTATGAACATACGAGGGAGAATCAACCTCAAGTTGTGGTTCAATCAATCGTGTCACTCTCACAAACCCTTAATTAGTATAGGTATTAGCCAATTTCTTGAAGGTCCTAGACCCCTAATTAGACATCTCTAATTAGTTACTAAATTACTTGTTAATTTAGTTTAGTCGATCTAGTTACATGCATACGACGAAATATAAATAATACATGTATAAAGTAAATTCCTAATCTTATTAACTATATAATATTAGGAATACTTGTATATATGTAATATTATTACTTTAAATAATATTAGATTATGTATAATATAGTTCTGTGTATTTGATCAACTTTTGATCATATATTGATGAAGAAGATGAAGATTAGAAAAAGGAAAAAAACTTTTTTTTTCTCTTATTATTTTTGTTCAAATATTCATCACATACAAATGTGTTGGTCTGTGGTATTTATAGGCTCATGAAATGTAAACAATTCACCTTACTACAAACACTTTGTAGTGGAAAACATACCAACCCTCATGAGTGGGCAATGTTAGGTGGATGGATCCTAATGGACCTAAATCGGTCCATTTCGATTTTCGACATTTGTCCTACAAATACTTATAAGACTTATATTTAATTATATAATTAAATATTAATTTAATTATTTAACACTTAAATAATAAAAATTAGCAAATAATGTACACTTAACTATTAAGTGACATTTTACCATTTTATCAATATAAAATGTGTCTTATAATAAATAATTAGTT
>VHZZ01000848.1:96200-112618 GCA_009801015.1 Silene noctiflora
CCGAGCTCTCTGTGGATTCGACCCCTTAATACTACATTACTTGTGTTGTACCAAAGGGTATTTTTGCATAGGTGTGCGATAGCCTATCATTTTTGTTTGTATTTTCAGACTACTTACAAGGAGATGAGTCAACCATTGCCACCTAGCCATACTCCAGACGAGATCCGGGCGTACTACAAGGCTGTCAAGGGCTTCGACAAGAAGTCTAGGCTATTTGAGACTGGAGACAAGGGGTCGAAGTGTGGTATGATCCTCCTTGTAACAAAGGTCAGCGTCGATCTTTCTCTTACGCTCCTAGCATGGTTTCTCAAATGGCCACCTAATTAAGCAATGAGTGAGCCGCCTGACTAGCTCTTGATGAACAAGTTTGCCAGACTCAAGAACAGGTGGCAGCCATGCAAAAGGCTTGGGCTGAAATGCAGGCTTATCAACCCCCTAACACGTGTTCAGGTTACCCTCCCCCACATCCTAGAGACGACTTTGCGGACGACGGCCATGGGTTTGGTACCGTTCAGTAATAAGTTAGTAGTGTCGTCTATGTTAGTATTTAGAAAACATTGCTTATTTGTATTTAATTAGTAAGACATTATACGTATTTGACAAACTTTCTATGTAAACAAATTTCTTTTTCCAATCGCGTTCAGTTTTTTTTGGTTGGCTACTCTTGATTCCCGCTTGGCAGTCAACATGAAAATTGATTTCCGCTTGGCGGTCGACGATTTTATGGCAAATTGTAGGTCATGGTTGCGTTTGTTGGACGGTTTTGAAACAATGCACTGCATTGTGGCTGGCTGGGCAGCTGGTATTTTTGAAACAACTGTTTTAGGTCCTGATGGAAATTTCGTCAGGAAAGTCAAAGAAAATTTGACTTTACTGACGGAATTTCCGTCGGGAAAGTCAATTTTTCTTTGACTTTCCTGAGGATCACCTATTTGAAAATACTCTCAAGTGCCACGTCACAGTGATACTGACGGAAATACCGTAAGGAAAGTCAACATTTCTTTAACTTTCCTGACGGAAATTCCGTAAAGATGCCCATTTTCAAATTTTCTGTGACATGGGCTTATATGCCACGTGTCAGAAAAAACTGATGGAAATTACGTCAAGAAGGCGTTTTTAGGGACGAACTAAAGTGACACACTTTACTGACGGAATTTCTGTCAGGAAAGCGAGTTACTGACGGAAAATGGCTGTTTATGACAGATTTTTTCCGTCAGTTTCCCGTGTTTTTTGTAGTGATAACTATTATTTTTGCCTTTAACGAGACATCCTTAGGTATGTGGGAGTTGTACCATCTCGTTTGCCCAAGGTAGTTCATATCAGATTGACAATAAAAGAACAATTTAACAAATTCACTAAAACTTAATCAAAAGTATCGATTACACCATTTCCAAATCACAAAATGTCTAGCAGCGGAAGTAATAACTAATCCAATATATCTGTCATTAATCACTAATGAGACTCAGCTGTAACACACGTCTTCCAGCATCCCAGCAGCAGTCCACATCAACCACACGATCACCTGTCAAGACTCACTGCTCACCATTTGCCGAAAATATCAAATGGTAAAGCAGAAGTTTAAAACGAAAGTACAACAAAATACACACAAGTCAGTTACCAGTCAATACGATAATCAACCTTACAGATAGCAAGTAAGATATAAACATCACACCATCCCGATGTCTAGCGACGCCTGCTAAAATCACATCTTGCAACCCTAGCACATCTACCACAACGCCTGCTAAGAATCATAGGTAGCAACCGATATCTCATCAACACACGTCGCCTGTTCTAAATCATAGGTAGAAACCATACGTTGCCTGCTATAAATCACAGGAAGCAACCGGCTACCGTGGCGCCTGCTCCAAATCACAGGTAGCAACCGCAAACCCAAACCATTAATGTGCACATCCTTCCTCTGGGTGGGACAACCGCAGGAAGCGATCCCGGTCGGAGCAATTCTCCCAATTGACTCTTCTAACACCAATATCCAACAACAATGTTACAACATCAAGATAAACATTACAAACAATAACTCGATACGTAATCATTCTCATAAGATCAATAATCCATTTTATACATTACAACAACTGGAGAGCTAACACTACTGGTTACACCATTATTCGTGGCTGGTGGATGAGGGCCTTGAGGTTCTTGGCATCCATGGATGTCTAAAAGAATGATTATCCTTAGGAAACTATTCTTTGTATGGTTTGTGAGCCATGAGAGATTATTGACTCAAGACAGGTTAATGAGAATGAACATTATCAAGGAAAAACAAATGCTACTTATGTGCAGCAGAGGAAGAAAGTTATGATCACCTGTTTTTTAGGTGTGAGTTTAGCAGGAGGTGTCTAAAAATATTAGCTGAGTGGTTGAGCATTTCTTTGCCTGACCATGAAGTAATTTAATATTGTGGTGGCTACATAATAATGAGCATTCACTACTGGCCAAACAAGTGATTGAAGAATGTCTTGCAGTCTTGCTAGTATGATATATCAGATTTGGTGGTGCCAAAACAAGTGCCGTCTTGAGGAGATGGTGGATAGTTGGATACCCATATAAGGGTGTTTAAACGAAGCCATGAGGAAATTTATCTGAGAAGATGTGGAATTGATAACAAGTATGGCCGAGTAAATGTATGGTTAAATAGTAGTATTAAACTAGTATAGATCTCGTGTTATAGCACAATATTTTTTATATTTGATTTATCAAGAAACACTATCAATAAAATTATTTGTATAAATTAACAGTATTTTTAGTTTAATGTTATAATGTACTAAATATAATATTAGTAAGGGGTAAAAAAGAAAGTTTACTACCATTAAAAGACGCTTTTAAGTTAAGTTATTTTTCTCTTAAACTATTAATAACACTATAATGTATAATGATTACATACAACTAATTTATGACATTAGCAATACATTTAAGTTACATGTAAAATCTAATTAACTCTCACTTTGAGTCTCCATGTTTCCCTGGTACTGTTGACGTCACTTATAAGGTTGAAGAGTCGAGATTGGGATGCTGCTATTGAGTGTAGTTTAATTGTACGTTAATCAGTTTGTGTACTTGGCCTTTTCATATATGATACTCGATATATACAGGTGTGTTATATATGATTGAATTTTTCTTTTTGGGTAGGAAATAATGTAATAAAGTAAAGATATATTATAATCAAACTTAGAAGTTGCCAGTGTAAAAATATTGAGTAAATGATTGATGAATATTGTGTAAATCATTTGAGTATATATATTAATATTTACATGTATTTATAGTATTTATAAATACTCTCTAGTAAATCATTTGAGTGAAGCTAATTGCAATTAGTTCCACGAGTGTGAATATTACCGAGAATGTAAAATATTTGATTACAATCCCCAATTAATAGTGGATCCCTTAATTTTCGAGAATATTATCGAGAATATTATTTCAGCTGTAGAATAGAACCAAAAGGAATATATCAAAAGGAATATATCGAGAAATATGCAAGTTGACCGCAATTTGCTTAGTTGAGTGGGAATAGTTGAACGGGAACATGCTAAGAGTGTTAATATTTTAGTATATAGGGGATTTAATAATGTAATTGTCTAGGATGAGAATATCATCTTAGGATAGATGTATTGGGTGTCCTTAATGATTTATCAATGAAGTTACTTACATTTTCCAAAAAAAAAAACAACCACGCAAAAGAATCATACTAACCAATAACTGAGTAGGAAATCCTACATTAACAACAATCACCGAAACCCTAACAAGGACTAGAACTACTCCTCCACGAAGTCGTCACCTACATAATCACATAGTATACAATCATTTAATAGTCCAATCAACGATCTATATCACATAGTCCCCCAAACTCCCAATCCTAGGCTTTAGGTCAAGTATAAAAATGATGTTGAGCGTCGATTGAGACTTACAAGAATCGGTCGATAAGAAATGACACGAAAAAACGTACAATCCACCACTAGATGATCAATCTCCTTTTTAGATGATTAAAAATGTGATTAAGGAGAGTTTAAGAGTGTTAAGGGTTTATTTCACGATTAAAACTTATTAGGCGTCTTATGAACTTCTCCCTTAGACACAGAATCAAACCGGCGGAATAAACCCAAACCGTCTCACTAGGTCGAGTGCCATTGCCTACTCGACTGAGTGTCCCTTACTCGGTCGAATGCCCTCTTATGCTCGGTCGAGTGCCACTGAGTCAGACACTGACTCAACCCCAACTACCCACTCGACCGGCTGTACTCTATCGAGTGCACCCTACTCAGTCGAGTGTCTCTCAAACTCGACCGAGTGAATCAATTCAGGAATACCGAGTATTACAGTCTTTCGTCCTTAAAACGAAACACTCATACCTGCACAACACAAAATCCCTAACTCCATTCTCAACGCCAATCAACAATAACATGACAACAACCAGAAACGGACAATTCCACCATACCATACTACAAATTGCTAATTTCAGTACTAAGATATGCACAAACCAAAACAATAAATGCAAGTATTACATCCTAACCTCCTAAAAATAAGGTTATGACCCCGTAACTTAAATCATACCTGATAAAAAAAGGTGTGGATAACGCTCCTTCATAGCATCCTCTGCTTCCCATGTGGCCTCTTCCACATTATGCTTTGATCATAACACTTTCCCTAAATTGGTCTCATCATTCCTCGTTTTTCACACCTTTCGATCCAAAATATATTTAGGCACCTCCATGTAGGTCAATGCATTGTCTAAATCAATTGTCTCCATCTCTAACACATTCATCGGGTCACTACGTACTTCCTTAGTTGTGACACATGAAACACATTGTGAACTCTATCAAGTGCCGGTGGAAGAGCTAGTCGATAAGCTACTTTCCGATTCTATCCAAGATCTCATATGGGCTGATGAATTTCTGGCTCAATTTCCTCACTTCCCAAACCTCATCACTCCTCGCATTTGTGACACCTTCAATCGAACCTTGTTACCCACATCAAACTCAATGTCCCTACGATGCAGATCTGCATAACTCTTTTGTCGATCTTGAGCTACTTTCATTTCCTATCAAATCAAATGAACGTGCTTTATCATATCTTAGATCATCTATGGTTCTAAAACCATAGCCTTTGCACCATCATCCCAACACACCGGGTTGCAACACTTCCTCCCGTATAATGCCTCAACCGGTGCCATCCCAATACTCGCATGATAACTGTTGTTGTACGAGAACTCTATCAAATCCAGTCTATCCTACCAAGTGCCTTCAAACTCCATAACATAAGCCCTAAACATATACTCTAAGGGTTGTATAGTTTTATCAGTCTGTCCATCAGTCGCAGGATGAAATGTGGTACACATCTTCAACTTGGTCCCCAAAGACTCCTGAAACTCTTGCTAAAACCTAGATAAGAATCTCACGGCATGATCTGACACAATGTCTTTAGGTATCCCATACAACTTCACCACATGCCTCCTATACCCGTTTTCTAAGTCAACCTTACTCCATGTATCCTTCATCGGAATGAAGTGTGCCGATTTTGTGAGACGATCAAAAATCACTCATTTCATGTTCTTACTCTTCCACGTGCTAGGTAACCCTCACAATTAAATCTATAGAGATAGACTCTCATTTTCACCCTGGCACTTTAGGGTCTAGTCAACTTTCGCCACCTCTACCACCAGAATTCAACTGCATCTAGTAAAATAATCGGAAATAAATGAACCGATAATGAATTGAGGAGTCAAATCAGGCAAAACTTAACTCAAAACCGAAATAACCTGACCCGATAGTGACCTGAGTCAATAGCATACCCGTTAATAACCCAAGCAGACAAATATATCAGAATGACCTGACCCGACAACTAGCAGGACCTGAGCTATGAATCGACCTGGCTAAGCCGACCTATAAATGAACCTAACCCAACACCAATGTAGTCACACTCCGATATGTCCCGACCCGCTCCAAACCAGACTTGACTGATCCAATTCCCACCTCTTAATTATTAAGATATGAAATATGAAATATCTTTTCTACTCTCAAAATTAAAAGTTAGTTAAAGTACACACTAGCGATTTGAGTTAAAAACGTTATCTAACTTTATTTGTTTTAAATTTTGTGAATTGAATTTTTTCTATTTTGGCTTTAAACATATACACTTGAAGTACTGACGGATAATAGATAGTAAGTTTCATGGATGACGAATAGGTTGAAATGTTGAATGAGAATTTAAAGTGACGGATGAAGGCTCACCTGACTCGAACATGATCAATTTATATTCCTAGTGATAACTTATATACTTCACCTATAACGATAAAAAATGAATGATATGCATAAATTTTAACAGCGCTTTACTACATTCTACTAATAAACTCATTACAGTAATAATCGTGTGTTCGTCCCACAGTGTGAGATCATCTTGTTCTAAAAGTCGTCAACTTATTAAGGGGGTTTGATTTTGTAGACGACGTTTTAGTAATTATAGACGGCGTTTTCATTACAAATGACGATATTGCCCTTGACACAATTAACTCACTCACTCTCTCTACTCTTTTTCTCTCAAACTCTCCTAAAACTAATTAAATAAAAAAAACGAAAAAAACATAACAACAACTAACAAATTCGATTGGCATGGCGGAACCCTAATCACCGGTACGTTAACAAATTAATCGCATCGTTAATTATGTTAAATTTTTTCCCGACTCGTTTATTCTTTCGTATTAATTGTTTTCGTTACTTGAATTATGTCACGTTATAACTAAATTCGACTAAACATTGCGGAATTTTGCAGACATACAAAATCATCGTCAAACCCATAGACAAACAAGAGTATCAACATCCATCCATGAACTGGATGTTTAGAGTCAACATTTCACCATGGATGGACGTTGATACTCACGTGTGGTCCATGGGTATCAACGTTCCACCATGATATGATGTTGATACTCAACGTCCAGTCCATGGACCACACGTTGGGTTTCAACATCTCTCGATGGTGAGATGTTGATACTCAACATCCAGTCCATAGTCTGACAATTAACTCATTTTTTTTGTTTTTCTTCTATTTTACGTAATTTATTAAGTTACTTTGTAGTTTTTATTGTCTAACTATTATCCAATTTGCATGAAATAGGATTCGTAGGAGAATTTGGTTAAAGAAAATAAAGGGCCTAAAAGTGGAAAAGCGGAAGATTTGTTGGCAACCTACTTTCGATGCTCAAGGCAAGGGTCACCTCCACCAACGGATGATTTCGACAAGCCAAGGAGGTCAACTAGATGTAGTTGTACGTTCCATATTCGAGCCGTGAAAAATTATCCTTCTTATGATCAAAGCACGGTAGTTTGGAACATTATCACCTTCGAGGGTGGTGGATTTCAAAACTACAATGTAGCAAATTACAAGGACGGCGATCGCCACTTTACGGGATTGGATGACGAGGAGAAGGCCTATGTAAGGCAACAAGTTATGGCTGGGATTCTCCCGAGGAAACTCAATCTTCACCAGAAAACGCTCGATAAAACTCAATCTTCAAATACCCAAATCTATAACGAGACAAAAAACATAGGCGAGAGTTTAGGGGTGAAAGGAACACCGCTCAATATAGGTTGGCTCTAGTCGTAGAAGCGGACTATGTGCAATGGCATGAGGCTAATCTAGAGACACGAGAGATCATTGATTAGTCTAGTTTAGTATGGGTTAATAAGGGTTATTTTGATGGTTAATTTGTAAGTTGAGAAGCATTTTTGGTGGATTTTAGTTCATATGTCTTTGGTGTTGGTTTGGGATGGACTTGTGTGTTTTTATAGGATAAATGGATCGATTTCTTGTTATGTGTGGAGAGGGCCTTCTTTAGAGGTTGGTATTGGGCTAAATATGTCATGTGAGTGTAGATTTTAAAGCAATTCAAAGCCCAATAACTAAGGTTAAAGCGTGGAAGCAAGCAAAGAAGAGGAAGCATCACGAGAAAATGCCACTTGGAGTGGCCAAACAAAGACTACTGAACTTCTAGCCGCTTGGAGTGGCTCAACATTGGATTCCGACAACTCTTCTAATTCTCCTTTATTTCAGCAATTATGCTCATAATTTATGAGGCTTTATGGAGATGTTCTTTGAACACCTTTATAAGGAGATTTTGTGATCAATTTCCATATACTTGTACATTCTTCTGTCTTTTAATCATTAGAATACATAAAAACAGTTTTCAATTTCTAGTTTGTTTCAGTTAGTTTCATTTGTATGGAGGGCTAAGTTCTATACGTTGGAACAAGTTCTTGAAGCCTAATTAGTTCTTGAATTTTAAGACTCTTATTCTATTTATATTTCATGGTTTGAATATCAAGTTTAGTTTGGATTATTGTTGATTTGTTAATTATGCATCTAGAGTGATCAAGGAGTTGTTGTTAGTTAATCAACCATTGCTAGATTAGGTAAATGAATCTTTTGGTTGCTTACATATTCCATTTTAGCAATTATAATTCATCAAGTATTACGCTAATTCATCATATTGTTGAGTTATAAATGATTAAACTTGTATGAATCATAGTAAGGATTGCTTGTATTCTTCATTCATTCATCTTTGCTAAATTCCATTGTTTTATTGTACAATCTGGATATGATTAAGCGCTTGACTAAACTGACAATAATGTAAGGGTTATTTGTTTACTCTTATAGCTAATAACTAATCTTATGTGGAATTAGATGCCAACAACTTCATAGCAACGTATTCAATAATGAAATAGATTAGAATAGTCAATGATCAATTCATAACTAATTGGTGGAAATTACTTGGTCCAAGAATTATTATCATCTTTGCTTCATACATTCAATTATTTAGATTTTTTTACATTTCATTGCATTAGAGTATTATTTTAGTAGATTAGATCAATCAACATATCAAAACCCCACATTTGGCTACTTAACTTTTGCACACATTTAATTGACAAAAAGTCCTCTCTTGTGGGATCTACCCCTACTTAAACTTACTACTAGTTTGAGTTTGTAGTGGATAAAAATACTAATTTGGAGACTCATAACAAGGCTAGCTAAATTTTGGCGCCATTGTCGGGGGTGACTATTTTTTGTTTATTTGTGCAAAATTTTATTTATTTTTTCATTTTATTTTGGTGTTTAGTTTATTCCAAGTTGCCCATACCATAGGTATAGTTACCAAGATCTCTTCTTAGACAATATATCTTTTAAAAACTTTGCATAAGCCGACACTTGAGTGACCAATTCAGTAAATGATACACTAACTTGCAAATTCTTCACTACCTCCATGAATTTTCTGAACTGCGTATCCAGCTTGGATTTGTGTAATCGTTGGGGAAAAGGAAGTGAAATTTTAATGGGCTCGACTTCCTTTGTCTTTTTCTCCACTTGCGAATCATCTTCAGTAGGCAAGGGTGATACTCGATCAAGGACAATACTAACAAAGGCAAAGGAGAAATAACTAAGGAAAATACAATGAAAGTAGATACAAAGGAAATAGAATACCGAATATAAGCGTAGAGGTTCCCCCAAACCAGCTGCAAAAAAAGGGATAATATCAACCAACTACTTCAATCCTTCATGAATAACACAATCAAGCTCAGGGCCATATATACTCGATCGAGTATTGGGTTACTCGATCAAGTATACTCCATGCGGGCTATTTTCTACTTTATAAGCAAAGGTGCACCTATAACATAGTCAAAACAACTTAGTGCACGTAATAGTAAATCGAAAGAACGCGCAGGTGCTACGCAGAGACATAGGTAGCACCAAAATAAAGTATAAGCAAGGTAAAATAGCAATGAAAATTGTTCGGGCTCGTTAAAATCAAAGTCTAATGTAAAATAGGAGCACGTTTGCTCATGACCCTTCACTTGTTCAAAAATAGGGGATGGCTCTTCTGTAACTACGTGGACACTTTCCTCCCTGAATATCGTGGCTTCCAAAGCATCCAGCTCAGCTTCCAGGTCTTTACTTGCCTCAGGGTAGTGGATCGTCATAGGAGGAAGTTCATCTCAATAGATTAGCCTCTCAATCTTGTCCACTTCCTTGCTCCATTGTCCTGACGCGACAGTAGGGGCGTCATATTGAGTCCTGTCCACACATGAGACAAGGTAGTCATCAATATTGAAATTAACAGTGGTAATCATATGACAAGTAGCTGACTCAGGATGCTTTAATGATTTATCTAAAATAAATGTAATTTTATCATCCCTTATCCTTAGTGTAAGACTACCATCCCTAACATCTATGACCGCTCCTGCAGTATGGAGGAAAGATCGTCCTAAGATGATAGGGACATTGGAGTCTTCAGCCATATCCATTACAATGAAGTCATCTGGGATAAAATACTTCCCTACTCTGACTGGCACATCTTCTAAGACACCCATAGGGCTCTTTAAAGATCTGTCGGCCATTTGTAAGGTCATATTAGTGACACGGAGTTGACCCATATTTAAATTTTTACAAACAGAATATGGCATAACACTAACGCTAGCTCCCAAATCTCATAATGCTTTATCAATAGCTAAACTAACAATGTTACAAGGAATATAAAAACTCCCTGGATCTTGAAGCTTAGGAGATGAGTTAGCTTGAACGACAGCTGCGCAAGTGTAAGTGAAAGCCACCGTCTCTATCTCATCAAAATATCTCTTCTTAGACAGTATATCTTTTAAAAACTTTGCATAAGCCGGCACTTGAGTGACCAATTCAGTAAATGATTCACTAACTTGAAAATTTTTCACTACCTCCATGAATTTCCTGAACTGCGTATCCAGCTTGGATTTGTGTAATCGTTGGGGAAAAGGAAGTGCAATTTTAATGGGCCTGGCTTCCTTTGTCTTTTTCTCCACTTGCGAATCATCGTCAGCAGGAAAGGGTGATACTCGATCGAGTACACTATGTGGATCAATTGCCGTAGCTAAAATACTCGAATCAGCAGCTTCCTGGGGGTATACTCGATCGAGTTTAGCGCCACTCGATTGAGTATCAGCTGCTTCAATCTGCTCGCTGATTTTCTTGCCTCGTGTTTTATCTTTACTTGATCCATTCTCGTCACGACCCAACTCCTGACCACCCAACTCCTTAGGAATAACATCTTCATCAGTGGGGATCTCCGAATTTGCATAGGAAGTACCACTCCTCAAAGAAATAGCATTAACATGCTCATGTGCTTGTTTACCTTGAGGAGGAAGGTTGTCGGGCTGTTTAGATGGATGCTGTACCGCCATTTGAGCCACTTGAGTATCGAGCATCTTATTATGAGCCATAAGCTCAGATATCCGCGCAGCTTGCTTCTGTTGAATCATTAAGCTTTGCTGCAACATGGCCTTCATCTCAGCTAGATCATTATTAGGAGCCTGTGGAGGAGGTTGCAAGGACTGAAACTGTTGAGGTGGCCTTTGATAGTAACCCGGCTGATTACCCTGGTTCTGAGGAATAACATATGAGTTCTGCTGCGGGTTTGAAGTAGATGCATTATGGCTTCTTTCAGGGAAGAAGTTGGAGTAAGGAGTACCTTGCCTGAATGACTGAAAGGCATGTACTTGTTCAATTGTGCTCATACATCTCGCAGCGATATGACCCTCACTCCCACATCTTTCATATGACACTTCTTGTTGGATCATAGCATGAACCGTTTGCTGCTTGCCCAGAGATTGGGATGTCTTCAATTCAGCTATTTGAGCAGTTAAGGCCTCTAATTGTGCTGCAACAACACTATCTGCACTTCCACCTCGAACACTCCCTCTTGGATTACCATATTCAGCAGTGTGAGTGGCTATCTCATTTATCAACTTCCATGCATTATCGTCATTTGTATTATTCTGGAATCTCCCATTAGCAGAGGAGTTAAGTAGAGCTCTATTATCATCATATAAGCCATTGTAAAATTGATTGCACAAAAACCACTTCTAGAAGCCATGGGGTGGGATAGAACAGACCAATATTTTGAATCTAAACCACGCTTCATTAAAGGCTTCATTAGGCCCTTGTTTGAAACTAGTGATCTGACTTCTCAGGGCGTTGGTCTTCTGTGGCAGGAAGTACCTTTTGTAGAAGGCAAGGGCTAAGGAATTCCAGTCGATAATGCCCATAGCTTCCATGTCTAGATCTCATAACCACTCTGCAGCACCATTCTGTAGGGAGAAAGGAAAGAGCAATTGCTTCATCTAGTCTTGAGTCACCCCCGCAGTCAAAGGGATAGAACAACAGTATGTGACGAACTTCTCCATATGTTTTGCAGGGTCTTCTCCAGGTGCTCCTCCAAACAAGTTTTGCTCCACCAAATTAATATATGAGGGGCGAATCTCAAAAGTTCCCTTATCAGTAGTAGGGAGCTTGAATCCTTTAGGGATGGAGTCCAGGGTAGGCTTAGAATGACTTGCTAATGTAGGCATTGTAGCAGAACTAGAAATAGCAGAAACTGATGCGTCCTCTTGTAAGGACTGATCTTCTGCGAAAATAAAGTGCTCGTAATCTTTTTTAGGTGTACTCAAACCTTCCACTTGAATGAATTCTCTCTGCAAGCTTCGTCTATACCGAAAAGTCCTTTCTGGCTCGGGATCAAAAGGTACAATCTCTAACCTGTTGGACCTGGACATACACGAAACTAACAAGAAAATATAAAACTGCCTCAAGGAACTAAAGCTCCCCGAGACAAAAGACAAAAATAAACAAAAACAAACAGAAAATTGTTGCCTCCCCGGCAACGACGCCAAATTTGACAAGGGCTTAGTCGTATCACCTTAATCAAAATAAACGTAAATTATTACTAGTAATAGCTAGAGGTAAGTCAGGGTTGAATCCACGAGGAGGCGGTGTATTCTATTTGCCAAGTCTAAGTCTGTCTTAAAAGTAACAATTTCTTTGAAGAGTTGATTGGATTAACTAAACTAATTGCAAGATAAATAAAAGACAAAATCAATGATATGAAAGAGTTTGGGGATCAAGTTCACTTAGCAGTTATACGGGGGTGTGATTTAACTAATTAATAGGGCAAATCTTGTTGTTTAAGTCCATATGATCGGTTGATTCTAATATGTCCTTTAGATTCAATTTAACATGCGGTCGCTATCATTAAATCAATTCTATTCAATTATCGTAGCCTATACTAATCTTAACCCGGTCGGTGAAAATCCTAGCTTTCAAGACTAATCAATTAATCATGGTCATTAATTAATCAACTAGATTTAAGACAATAACTGAACAACAATAGAAAAGTAGTTTAACTATCAATTCATTAATTAAACCCCTTTCTAACAACCTAGATCCCTTTTCACTCCAGATTAATAATTTAGCTACTTATATTGATTAAACTAACAACAATAACGATAATAGAAAACATAATTGAAAGCATAAAGACGAGCAATGTAAATTAAAGAACTAAAGAGGGAAAATTGAATACCGTAATTAAAAGGCTTAATGAATGATTGTAGATCCAAACAATAAACAAAGTAGCTAAACTAATCTAAGAGTTTTATGTGAATAATACGTAAAATAAAGTCTAACCTAACGTAATAATGCATAACCTTACATCACACCCGAGTTCTTGTATTTATAGTATAAGGTAAATCAATTAAGGAAAATCCCCGCAGAAGTCGGAATCTAGGCAGATGCTCGATCGGGTATTGACATATTCGATCGAGTATCTACTTCTCAGCAGCTCCGACTCTCGACATTTAAATTATTCTTAATTGCATTTAGATACTCGATCGAGTACTCGTAAACTCGATCGAGTATTCACTCTTCTCGTCACTTCTTCTAGATTTTCGTGCGATGCTTCGTGTGTTCCTTTATGCCATTTCGTAGTGTTCTATTTCATTCTTTTGCTCCACAAACGCATCTTTCCTGCATTAAACACCAAATAGCGGCAGTAACAACATTCTAATATAAATGGCATATAAATGACATATTCTAGCACGAAATCTATACAAAATGCGATTAAGGGGAAGCATATAAATGTATATAAAAGTGACTCATCACTATGTATCACATGCGAAAATGCAATCATTGTTTTAAACCCTAACATGTGACATTGATTCTATGTCGATTTAATGCACATTTAACTTGTCAAGTTATTTTAGCATATGAAGTTCATTTAAACTATTCCAGTAAAAATCCAAAAGAAAGATTAGAGAATTGTTACTCTAACGGCGCTGCAATAATTGTTAGTTCATAGCAATAAATATGATAAAGCTAATAAACAAACAAGCATACAAAATCGCAAACAAACAAGCCAAACAAGCAAGGTGGAGAACCGTGACCTTAGGACATGATTGTCGAGGTCACGCGATCTTACATGGGTCATACACGGCCTATTCTAGGTCAATTCGGGTCTCATTCAAATGACATGGATAATTCGAAGCATGCGATAAACAATTAAGCACATAAGCAAACTAATTATTTCATAAATAGTTAAATATGCTGAAGACAAATAAGAAGGACTAAATTGAAGTCTAAAACAGCCCCTAAATCATATCATGACATATTAAACCATCTAATAAATAAACTTATCAAGCAAACTCATGAAAATTGATTAAACATGCTAGACAGTTTCAATTAATTTTTAATTAAAACAAATAGAACCAAACATGCAATTCTAACATGTGAGACGGACTAAGCATACATAAAATTAGACCAATTCTAGCCTAATGAACATGTGACACTCAAGGCACTCACACGACATGCATATCAAAATATAAACCGACGCAAACAATTCTAATTTACGCGATTTCATGCAATTCTAATTAATAGTTCTAATTAATTGAACAAGCATGTGAAACAAATCATATGAGTCAAATTAAACATATTAAAAGGACCCAAAAACCGAGACATAGGACATAGCAAGTAAGACGATCTTTTAATCTAATTATTTCATAACTAGTCTAAACATGCTAAACAACTGAACAAACGCGATAATTAAATAAAACATGTTAAACAAATCAAATAACATGATTAAATAATTAAAGATGCAAACTTTGACATAATAAAACATCCCTAATCATAGATCTAATCAGATCATGCTCAAATTATTCTAATTCAAACAAGGATAAATCAAATTAACGATTAAAACAATTAAATACGTCATAAACAATACAATGTTAACCATAAGACGATCTATCCTACAGAAAACAAATCCACACATGTAAAATAGCCATCCATCGGCCTACATACAAATAATATCCCGTTATCCTTCATTCAATATTGAAAAAATAATAAGAACATGAATTAAATACGAGCAAAACGATAAAAACGATAATAATTGAAAAAAAAAACAATAAAAAAGACGAAATAAAAAGGGAAAGGAATGAATTTTTGCACCCTCAACTTACATGTATCGTTGATCAATATCCTAGATCGTAATTGAATTTAAGGTTTTATCCCGAGGGGCCGTCGTCGACGAAAACAATTGAAATTTGCAAACTTGAAACAGAGGTATCACGTACGAAATACCCGATATGAGCAGCCAACTTTGAATGTTAACCACGACTTCGTTTCTAAAACAAAAACAAGATTTAAAAGATGTTTTGGAAACTAGAAAGTGTGGATTTTGTAAAATTTTATAGCTTTGATGCTCATTGATATAGAATAGGCACGAAAAATAAGGTAGAAGTCAAGGCAGAAACACTAAAACAGAAATTGTGCCTCTGTTTTCGTGCGGCTGTCAAGTCCTCTCTTTAGGGCCTTTTGCTAGGTTTTTTCTTGTGTATGCTGAGCATGATATGTGTACTTGCAAATGGGTGCTAAGGGTTGCTAATGGTCGAGGTATATGGGTATTTATAAGGATTGAAATAGGGTTTGTTCAAAGGATTCGGTTTTTGGACTGTTTGTATTTGTATGAGGTTTGGACTCGGTTTGATAGGGATTGGGATAGGGTTTTCTTAGTTTTCATAATGGGAAGTTATTAGGGTTAATTTATATAAGTATGAAGCTTAGAATGGAGGATTTGAGCTCTAATTGGACTCGAAAACATGCGGCCAAAACAGAGTATGAGGGCTGCTTGTATGCGGGTTTTTGCGCGCTTTTTTGAGCTCAAATTTTGTCGGGTTTGGATGGTGGTTATGGGGCCAAGTTATGGTGTTAGTTTGGGCTGAAGAGGTGTGGCTTGGATGGCCTTAAGAGGGGTAGGATTGGGTGGTGTTTGGTATGGTCGAAGGGGTCGGGTTTAGAGGGGTTGTAAAAACGGGTTGGGGGGAGGGGAGTGGTTTGAGTGTCGGGTTTGGGATTGGATTTGGGTTGGGTCAAAGGAGGGTCGAAGATGGGCTATAAATTGGATGGGTAGTTGGGTCGGGGTACTCGAAATTCATGCCAACTCGTAAAGAAAACGGGCTTAAAAATCGAGTTAAAATCGAGCTTTAAATTGCCTACACAATCGAGTTTTCAACTCGTTTTCCAAAACTTCCGAAATTCGATTTTTCAAATGAAATTTCTAAATTGAA
>VHZZ01000848.1:119161-130577 GCA_009801015.1 Silene noctiflora
TGCAATCCAAACATTATTTCATAACATTTGAGAATGAGGCGTTAAGGATAGTATTTCTTCAATTGGTCCAAATTCGTTGGATTTGAGAAGTCATTCCCATCCAGATCAGTTAGTCGGACCGCCCCTCCTGTCAGCATCTTTTTCACCAAGTAAGGGCCTGCCCAATTTGGTTTAAATTTTCCCCGTGGGTCCACTGGTAATAAATCTCGAACTAATTTTAACACCAGATCTCCTTCCTTAATTCCTCGAGGTTTCACCTTTTTGTTAAAAGCTCTTTCTATTCTTTTTTGATAGAGTTGGACTTGGTATAATGCATTCAAACTCCTCTCATCTAGCAACACTAAGGAGTCGTACCTAGCTTGGACCCAATATGCTTCAGGGACATGGCTCTCAAGTAAGATTCTTAAGGATGGTACCTCTAATTCGATGGGTGGGACTGCTTCCATCCCACAGACCAAATAATACGGGGTTGCACCCGTGGCTGTTCCGATTGATGTTCTGTATCCCCATAGAGAAAAGGGTATCTTTGTTGGCCAATCCTTGTAATTGTCAGACATTTTTTTTAAGATGGTTGTAATTGTCTTAGTAGCAGCCTCTACTGCACCGTTTGTCTGCGGTCTGTATGGTGATGATTTGTGGTGTTTAATTTTATACTTTTCAAGTATAATTTCAGTCTCGTCTTGAAAGTGGGTCCCATGGTTATTGATGAACTCGTGTGGTACCCCATATCGACAGATGATGTCATTATGAATAAACTGTGTTACTTGCTTTGCCTTTAGATCTCTGTAAGACCTAGCTTCTACCCACTTCGTGAAGTAGTCAATAGAAACAAGGATGAAACAGTGTCCTCCCGATCCAGAGGGATTTAATTTTCCGATAATGTCTATTGCCAAGTTGTAAAAGGCCAAGGTGATGTCATGGTAAATAGCATATACGGTGGTACATGCTGTACATTTGCAAATATTTGGCAATTATGACAATGTTTGACATAGTGTTGACAATCTGGCTCCACTGTAGTCCAGTAGTAACCAAGTCTCATGATTTTTCGAGCCAACATGTGAGCATTCATGTGTGGTCCACATTCTCTGTCATGAACTTCTTCTATAACCCTTTATGCGGTCCTTTTATCAATGCATTGTAACAAAACACCTTGCGCGGTCTTTTTGCACAATTGTCCATCACTAATCTTAACAAACTAGGCCTAAAGCATCTGTAATGCTATCTTCCCACGTGCGTCGAGGTCATGGGGTATTCTCTCATGTCCTTGAATTTAACTATTGATGTGTACCAAGGTTCGATTTCATCTTCCTCTATATCATGGATCTCATTGACGTGTGATGGTGACGATCTTCGTTCGACACACAGTGGCATGCTGTCAATGTGATCCAGGATGTTGACTAAGGCTGCCAGTTTTGATAAGGCATTTGAAAATTGGTTTTCTTCTCTTGGTAAGTGAACGTACTGTATTTCGTTGAAATACTTTTCCAACTCTTATATCTAACCCTGGTAAGGGGCCAGGATGTCACTTTTAATCTTCCATGACCCTGTTACTTGGTCAATGACCAAGGATGAGTCACCATGAACAATTAGCTTCTTTACATTCAAATCAATGGCACTACGCAAACCCAGTAGGCATGCTTCATATTCAGCGACATTATTGGTAACAACGAAATCCAATTTGATAGACACGGGTACATGTTCCCCATTTGGTGAAATAAGGAAAATACTGACCCCGTACCCCATACTGCTTGAGGCTCCAATGAAATAGAGGTCTTATACTTCATCTTTGATGTGTACCACATTCTCATCTGGAAATGACTAGGTGTCCGTAACACCGTCTTCTTCTATTAGGTTATCAGCGAGGAAATCTGCGACTGCCCTTCCTTTTATAGATTTTAATGGTACGTACTTWAGGTCAAATTCAGATAGCATAAGGGTCCATCTAGACATTCTGCTATTTAGCACTGGTTTTTCAAACAAGTACTTGATCGGGTCCATTCTGGAATACACACTGACACTGTAACAAAGCATATAGTGCCTCAGCTTCTTCGTTTCCCAGAGTAGGGCTAGACATGTCTTTTCCACCGCCGTATATTTTATTTCATATTCTAAGAACTTCTTATTGATGTAGTAAATAGCTTTCTTCTTTCCACGGTTTGAGCTAGCATTGCCCCCATCACGGTATCTGTTACTGTTAGATACAAGGATAGTGGCAACCCAGCCACACGTGGGCTAAGTACGGGTGAAGCGGATAGAATTTCCTTAACTTTGTCAAACGTATCTTGGCACTCATCGTCCCATACCTCATGCTCTCCGACCTTCAGTTTCTTGAAGATTGGCTCGCATATCATTATCAACTTTGCAACGAACCGGCTTATGTATTGGACTCGGCTAAGGAAACCTCGAATTTCTTTCTCGGTCTCGGGATGAGGCATTTATGATGGCCTTGATTTTCATAGGGTCCACTTCAATGCCATGATGGCTAACGATATGACCCAGAATCTTGCCATAAGTGACCCCGAAAGAACCTTTTTGGGGGTTCAATCTTATATTGTATTTCCTTAGTCTTTCAAAGAATTTTCGCAATTCCTCAAGATGGCCATCACGCTTTTTCGATTTCACGATCATGTCGTCGACATAGACCTCTACTTCTTTGTGCATCATGTTATGTAGCAACATCGTTGCTGTTCTTTGGTATGTGGCTCCGACATTTATCAATCCGAAGGGCATCACTGTATAACAATAGGTTCCCCATTGTGTAGTGAAGGTTGTTTTGTGCATGTCTTCCTCGACCATCTTTATCTGATTATAACCGGCATGATTCGCGGTGTTGTCAACCAAGATATCGATGTGAGGTAATGGAAAATCATCTTTTGGGCTCGCCCTATTAAGATGACGGAAGGTGACGCACAAGCGTACTTTCCCGTCTTTCTTTGGTACTGGTACTACATTGGTTACCCAATTGGAATACTCAGATACTTTGATGAAACCGGCTTTGAACTTTTTATCAATCTCTTTCTTGATTTTCAACGACCACTCAATACGCATTCTACGTAGCTTTTGTTCGATGGGCTTAAATCCTGGCTTGATCGGAATTTTGTGTTCTAGAATTTCTCTATCAATTCCCGGCATGTCTCTGTAAGACCATGAAAACACTTCATTGAACTCGTTTATTAGATAAATACACCCTTGCTTTTCTGTAGGATCTAGAGTGGTTCCTATTTTGAGCTCTTGGGGTTCTAAGGTTGTTCCTGCATTAATGGTTTCCGTATCTTCGATCATAGAATTTCTTTGGTCGTATTCTTCCAACCCTTTAAGCAAATGTGGAGGTGGTTCTACCTCCTCCTCTTCTTCCCTTTCTTCTTCAACCTGTTTATTTCCGGCCTCATTCTCAAAGTCACTACTAAAGCAATTATTTTAAAAAATGGAATTGCAAAGTAAAAGAGACGAGTCGTAAGCAAACTGGTTCATCTTATTATTATTGATTTGAAATTGTGCGAAATGCACTAACATATGGGCCAACTGATCAGAGGACAGTGGCGGAACTGACGCGGTATTCGGGACAGGCCCCAGAATACCAGAACTAGGGGACAGTACATTACATGGAAAGACTGGGGGAAGGGTATCTTCGACACTCGACTCCTTAGACATAGACCTAGAACTCATATCAGACTCTGACTCGGACTCAGACTCAGAATCATCGTCTGGCTCGTACATTTCTCCTTCTCCTGTAGTCAATTTAAAGAGTAATCCTCTGTTGTCGGTCCATTTGACGGTTTTCCTCAATCCCGAGATAGTCCCCTTAGGATCTATTTCAGCGATGAGGGTAGATGGATCGAATCTATCGCTTCAAAGGATCATACTAACCAAATCTTTGTTTGATTCCATGGGAGTTCTCTCTTCACCAAAGAGGAGCCTCATTTTTTTCCTGTCTTCGACTGCGGTATGTTGGGCTTTTTATGGCATCACAGTTAGTACATCATCAGGAATATAGTAACAATTCTAGAAGATTTCAATTCGGGGAACCATTTTCTTATCCTTCTTGTCGAAAATAGGTTCGGGAAAGTCCACAAAAATTCCCGTTTCCCCAGCTTTCACGAAATATCCACTTAGTGTCAATGAATATGGTTGTAACACCCGTAAATTTTATAAATGATTTTAAAAGTAATTTAATAAATTAATTAGGTTTAAATCATATTTTGGGTAAAATATACATATTTAAGCATAATATTTATAAGTATAATATTATTGTCCGTCTTGATTGTATAGTAGCCTTAAGACGTATTTTAAGCTATTTACGACTCGTTTTGAGTTGTTTTGGGCCTAGACTTGAATTGGACCCAAATACCACCCTTTTTCCACTCAAAACCCTCACAAACCCTCATTCTTCCTCTTATTTTCTCAGCATACATTCAAAGAAAACATCACCATTGTTGTGCTTATTTTCCTCAAACTTCAAATCTTCCTAACTCATCCAATTGTCAACCAAATAAGCTGATTTTCGTGCCATTCTTCTCCTTTTCTCGTTCTTCATCTTTGTAAGTAAGAAAGATAACATTTTCCTCTCTCTTTTGCAAATTTCGAAACCCTAATTGCCATAAGAGGGTGAATTCTTCAACTAATCCTTCTTATTTTGTGTTTAGGTGAGAACTTAGACAACCCGGAGGAGGATAGCTATGTGGTTGACGATTCCATTGAATATTGAAGAGCTATCAAGGTAACGGTGATAGGTTACTCGACATTACACTTGAATTTTGTGTTTAATTGCATTAAATGTGTTGCTTACATGTTAAAGTTGGTTAATTTATATACTTGGATACATTCCTTAATTATTTTGTTCATGATTCATGGTGTTCCTCTTATGTGGATTTTGGACAATTGGGTTAGTTTTATGTTTAGTTTGATAAAAATGCCATCGTTTACATGTTTTTTGTTTGTTATGTCTAAATTCCTGGAAGTGTGATGTATTGGTTATGAAAATGAAGTATAATGGATGTTGGGTTGCCTTACATGCTGTTTTTACGCTTCATACGTGGTTTCCTTCTCGTGAGCATGCTAGAAATCTAAGTCGAAAATACGTTGTATGATTTTATACTGAAATTTCGTGTGCAGTGTGTCCCAGCCGAGGGACCGGCCGCCGGCACCCCTGCCAGCTGGGAAGTTTCTGTAAGTTGTTTGAATTTCGGTATGTTTAGACCTGTAGGTGTTGTCCCCAACCGGTGGACCGGCTTCCAGTCCACGGACCGACTGGGAGGTTCCTGTAAGTTGGATGTATTCTGTGTTGGTGGTGTGTCCCCCAGCCGGGTGACCGGCCGCTGACGGCCATGACCGGCTGGGCGGCCACTGTAAGCTGGTTTTAATTTTAATGTTAACTTGTGTCCCCAGGCGGTGGGTCGGCTACCGGTGCCACTGCCGGCTGGGAGGTTTCTGATACGAAATTGTAATTTCTGTTTAGGTTGTGGTGCCAGGCCGGTTGGCCGGCAACCGGTGCTTTGCCGGCTGAGAGCCCTCTGATTTCCTATTTCCTCATTATTCATTCACATGATTTATGTATGATGAAAGTATGATTTATTTACGTTTTATTCACATGAGTTGTCATATAATGTTCATATATGAGCTATCTTATGCAAGTTTTGTTGGATTCGGATCCATAAGGATTTGTCATTTGATCTACCTCTATGCTTGACTTCTACCTTAGATCTTCCGCCACTTTCGTAAGTTTAGCGAATAGGGTGCTCGATTTATTATTGTTGAGTCTTGGGTGCGGACCATTATACCGCATATCGAATCGGAAAGGAGTTTACTTTCCGAGAGTCTGGATCCAGGTCTTAGGCTAGGACGTACCTTGCTATTCGTCCTACCGGGAGTTGACTTATTGTCTAAGTGTGGTCTAGAGTCTTGTATGGCGTTGTATAGTGGACTATATTTATCTAGGATTGCGTACTCGGTTGACTTTGTTTGTGTCTCGGACATGCTTTAAATGTAACCTCTGAGTCAGACAGATGTATGTTAATATGTTTGTGTCTCGGGTATGTTTTAAAGGTAACCTCTGAGCCAGACACTTGTTTATTTGGTATTGTTTCACATGTTCATTAATATACTCTCCTTATGGTTGCCTTACGTGTTTAATGTATTTATTCATGTTCATTTTAATGTAATGTGGCTGGGAGAACCTTGAGTTACTCCCCACTGACTGTGGCATTCATGTTTACATGAATGACAAGTTTGTGGATGCTTAGCTTGGGTTGGAAGACGTGTGGGCTAGCGAGTATCATACCTTGGACCTAGTTTGTAGATTTCTAGACTTACCCACCGTACTTTGTTTATTCGTGGGATATCTTTTTCCCAAACACTATTTGTATATGCATTTCCGTACTTTTATTTCCGTTTGTTTACATTTAGAACCCGCGCTTCATTTCAAACACTTTATATGCTAAATGTTTTTAAAAATCTCGTATTTTCCGCTGCGATTTCATTTGTTTACGTTACGTTTATAGCAGGGGTTCACAGTTGGTATCAAAGCATTGATGCTCCCGACGCACACACGTGTTCCCCAACCTTTAAACATTACTTGACCTTAAAATAATGAATGAGAGTGGGGTAGAACTAAGGACCTAAGTTGGTAGTCTATTTGTTTGTGATATTTGATAGGTTCTAACTTGTTTGGGTTTTTGCAAGAAGATTGTGCGACCAACAAATGCGGAGAATACTATCATTCAAGCCCTCTCCCAAATCCTTCAAAATCAACAAGGAGTGAATGCCAATGTTCATGCTAATCCCGCTCCACCCTCTCATCAAGGAAATCGACAAGGAAGCTTTGCTTGGATTGAAAGCCAACTCACAGGAATAATGCTAGGACTTATGGAGTTGAGGTTGACCCGTTGTTGCTTTCGGAATGGCTCCGTGATATGGAGAATAATTTTTCCCTCTATGAAGTTCAAGACCAAGATAACGTGAAGCTTGCCTCTCAGTTTCTTGTGAAGGAGGCTGATAGATGGTGGACTCTAACCGGTCCTACCGCTACTCAAGGCCCTTACCTTGAATGAAGTCGTTTCAAGACCATGGTGGAAACCCGTTTCTATCTCAAAGAGCTCAAGCAACAAAGGCTCAAGGAGTTTATGGATTAAATCAAGGGAAGTTATCCGTCCAAGAGTACACTGACTAGTTTAATGATCTTGTTCACTTTGCCTCAAAATTTGTGAAGGACGAAGAAGACCGAGTGTACTTCTAAAAGAACAAGCTTAACCCGAAGGTGAAAAGTATGGTGAGAAGGAATTCCGTTTCCTTTGTGGAGGTCTATGATAATGCTATATGGGCCGAGATTCTTTGAAGGCTATTGAAGATGAAGCCTAGCCTCATGTTGCCTCATAATATTATCGCCCCAATTCTTATGGCAAGACACCCTTTGTGCCTTCCTCTTCTTCAAACTATGCTAATAAGAAGAAGTTCGTGCCAAGAGCTCAAGTGACTAGTGGCCAAGCTCCTCAACCAAGCAACAACAACTTTGACAAGGCTAGGAAATGTTTTCATTGCAAGCAAGCTTATCATCCCGGATTTGGATGCTTTGGAAGACCATTGGTGTGCTATAATTTCAAGAACCCCGGACATCGTGCCAATGAATGCCCCGAGAAGAAGGATGCTTCTACTCCAAATGTCAAGCCGAAAGGGACTATCTTTGTCATAAGCCATGCCGAAGCCGCCGTTCATCCCGATATCATTACGGGTATGTTCTCAATATGTGATCATCCTTATCTCATTTTATTTGATACCGGTGCATCTTTGTCATTATTATCTTCCAAATTTTCGGAAAAGTTATCCATTGAGACTACTCCTAGTGAGGATAATTCTATATCTTTTCCATCCGGAGTGAGTGTCTCTTGTTCCCTCTCCTACTACAATGTTCCAATTTCTATTGCGGGGACTATCTTTCCCACTAATCTTCTCCATTTTCCCCTAGAAGAATTAGATGTGATCCTCGGTATGGATTGGTTGTCTATGTACCATGATAGGTTTGAATTTAGAGACCAGAAGGTTTATCTCAAGAGTCCTTTAGGTGTCTGTGTTACCTATAAGGGAACCCGATCCCAAATGGGAGTGAAATTGATTTATGCTTTAAAGTTGGTGAGTATGGTAAGTAAAGGTTGTCAAGCCTACTTGTGTGTGGTGACCTCTACCTCTACTCCTTTTCCTAAGTTTGAATAAGTGCCCGTGGTTCGTGAGTTTCCCGATGTTTTCCCCGACGAGTTGCCCGGAATTCCTCCCGAGCGTGATGTGGAATTCTCTATCGACCTTGTACCCGGAACCAGACCAATTGCTAAAGCCCTTTATTGTATGGTTCTGCCCGAGTTAAAGGAGTTGAGATTTCAACTTGTTGACATGATTGAGAAGGGATTTATTCGACCTAGTGCCTCACCGTGGGGTTATCCCGTGCTCTTTGTAAAGAAGAAGGATAGATCCATGAGACTTTGCATTGATTACCGTGAAATCAACCGAGTTACCATCAAGAATAAGTATCCTCTACCAAGAATTGAAGACCTGTTTGATCAACTCAAAGGTGCTTCTACTTTATCCAAGATTGACTTGATATCTGGTTATCATCAAATCCCCGTTCGTGAGTCCGATATTCCTAAGACCGCCTTTAGCACGAGATATGGACATTTCGAGTTTAAAGTAATGCCATTTGGATTGACCTATGCTCCCGCTATCTTCTGGACCAAATGAACCAAACCTGTAGTGAGTATTTGGATAAGTGTGTTGTGGTCTTCATTGATGATATTCTTGTGTTTTCCAAGACCGAAGAAGAGCATGCCGATAATCTTCGTACCGTGTTAGGAGTTCTTCGCTGTCAAAAGTGGTTTGCCAAATTCTCTAAGTGTAAGTTTTGGTTGTCCGAAGTGTCTTTCCTTGGCCATGTGATATCCAAGGATGGTGTGATGGTAGATCCAGCGAAAACTGAAGCCGTAGTCGAGTTGAAGAGCCCTACCGATGTTGGTGAGATTCATAGTTTCTTAGGTTTAGCCGGTTATTACCGTCGCTTTGTGAAGGACTTTTCCAAGCTTGCAAGACCACTGACTCAACTATTGAAGAAGGAATCCAAGTTTGTGTGGGCCGATGGGTGTGAAGATGCTTTCCAAGAGTTGAAGAGAAGGTTGACTACCGATCCCGTGTTGACCTTGCCCGAGGATGGTATGGACTTTGACGTGTATTGTGATGCTTCCAAGATGGGTTTAGGTTATGTGATCATGCAAAATAGAAGAGTTTTTGCCTATGCTTCGAGACAATTGAGAGTTTATGAAGTGAACTATCCTACTCATGATCTTGAGTTAGCCGCCGTTCGTGCTTTGAAATGTGGAGACACTACCTCTTTTGAGTTCATTGCCGTATCTACACCGATCATAAGAGTTTAAAGTATATCTTCACCCAAAAGGAATTGAATATGAGACAACGATGTTGGTTAGAGTTGGTGAATGATTATGATGTGGAGTTGTTGTATCATGAAGGAAGAGCTAATGTGGTTACCGATGCCCTTAGTAGGCAGACGACTCATTCTTTGAGTGCCATCCGAGTGCTTCCCGACGATCTTTGTGCCGAATTTCGTAAGTTGAACATCCAAGTTGTGGAGAGTGGATTCGATTACCTAGGTGCTATGAGTGTCGAGCCCGTTATCTTCCGCGATATCCTTGATGCCCATGAAGATGATGCTACTTTCAAGAGTTTCCGAGCCCAGATGCTAAAAGGTAAAGCTAAGGATTGCAAGATTGATGCTAGTGGATATCTTCGTTACCAATGCCTCATGTATGTTCCCGACGCCATTGACTTGAGGAAGAGAGTGCTTGATGAAGCTCACCTATCCCCTTATTCGATTCACTCCGGAGGAGACAAGATGTATAAGGATTTGAAGCTTCAATTTTGGTGGCCTAACATAAAGAATGACATTGTGTCATATGTTGGGAGATGTCTTACTTGTCAACGAGTGGAGATTGAGAATAAGAGACCCGGAGGTTTGCTACAATCTTTGGATGTGCCTTTGTGGAAATGGGAGTCCATTTCCATGGACTTTGTGATGGCCTTGCCCAAGACCGTTGGTTGAAAGGATGTCGTTTGGGTAGTTGTTGATAGGTTGACCAAGTGTGCTAGATTTATCCTTATCAAAGAGACTTGGAGTTTGGACTGCCTTGCTAGTGCTTATGTGGATGAGATTGTTCGTTATCATGGTTTTCCTAAGGAGATTGTTTCGGATCGTGACCCGAGGTTTTGTTCGATGTTTTGGAAAGCCCTTCAATATGATTTGGGAAGTGGGTTGTTGATAATTACCTCTTTTCACGCCGCTACCGATGGCCAATTCGAGAGAACTATTCAAACCCTTGAGGATTTGCTTCGTGCTTGTGCCTTAGATTTCCATACCAGTTGGGAAAAGAGTTTGCCGTTAGTAGAGTTTTCTTACAGCAACAGTTTTCATGCTTTAATCAAAATGGCTCCCTATGAAGCTTTGTATGGTAGGAAGTGCCAAAGTCCTATTTGTTGGGATTAGACAAGCGATGTTCGTGACCTAGGACCCGACAAGCTAGCCGAGAGAAATTATCAAGTGAGGCTAATCCGAGAAAGACTGAAAGCCGCCCAAGATCGCCACAAGTCTTATGCTGATGTTCGCCGAAGACCCTTGGAGTTTGAGGTTGGTGATAGGGTGTTCTTGAAATTTTCACCAATGAAAGGTGTGAAGAGATTTGGGGTAAAGAGAAAATTGAGTCTGAAGTACATTGGCCCTTCGAGATTGTGAAGAGGATATGAGTCGTGGCTTACAAGTTGGACTTACCCCCGAGTTTGGGAAAAGTTCATGACGTTTTCCATGTGTCCCAGCTTAGGAAATACATTAGCGACCCAAGCCACGTGTTGCAAAATGATATTCCCGAGCTTGAGCTGAGTTTATTCTATGAAGAAAGGCCGATTCGTATCTTGGATCGAAAGGACAATAAGCTAAGGAGTAAAGTGGTGCCTTTGGTGAAGGTGTTGTGGAAGTGTGGAAGTGTAGAAGAGGAGACTTGGGAACCGGAAGCCTTCATGCGGAGCAAGTACCCGAGTTTATTCATTTAGCAAGTACCCATAAATTTTATAAATGCTTTTAAAAGTAATTTAATAATTTAATTAGGTTTAAATCATATTTTTGGTAAAATATACATATTTAAGTATAATATTTATAAATATAATATTATGGTCTGTCTTGAGTGTAAAGTAGCCTTAAGACGTATTTTAAGCTATTTCCGACTCGTTTTGAGTTGTTTTGGGCCTAGACTTGAATTGGACCCAAATACCTATGAACCCCCGATCGATAACATAAAATAAACTTAAGTAAAAACAGCGGAAAACATGAGATTTTTAGAACTTTTTAAACATAAATGAAATTCAAATCGAAAGCGGG
>VHZZ01000849.1:9686-23091 GCA_009801015.1 Silene noctiflora
TAGGAAATGAAATAAATACAACGATAAAAACCCATTTCCTTCACAAATTTCCACTTCAATCACTACAATAAACCCGTACTAAACCCGTCTTATCACTAGTCTTTGGCCTTAAAGAAAGATTAGAACGTACGAACCAGTAAGTTAGCCCCTATAGATAAACTCACCTATTACCCAACATAGTAAGCCTGCAGTAGTATGTGACCAAGGCAAAACTCGTTCTCTATTGTTAATAAATGATTTACCTTTTCACATAATGATACCGTCTCATAGTATAAAACGGTCTTATATAATAATTACCGAACCTCTCAAACTGTTTATACATGGTACAATATATAACTGTAACTAATTAAAAAATAAATTTAACTGTAAATACAGTAGAGTGGCACGCACGACTAAACGGAGGTTGCATATTAAAGTGTAGTTACATTCCTATTTATCATATGTTGTATATTTTTACTAAATTAATGAACTATTGAAATTGTTCAATTACAACATAAACCCTTTATACCAAATCCGTTTCGCTCACTTTCGTTCGAGTCTGCTCCCGCACTTTCCAGACCTTCCCTTTTACCAGGAATCTCATATATATGGCTTCTCGTTTCCAATAATTAAGCATACTTATGGATTTTCTACACTATCTTTATCTAATTGGTTTATTTGTGTACGATACTACTCATATTATGGGAAAATTAAAATCAAAAACAGTATTCGAGAAATTTTATTGACAAAGAGCATTCATCATCATCTATAATCTACAATTAAGGATAAACAGGAAGAAAAACAATTAAAAGAAAGAAACATAAATTCATGATAGAGATAAAAGATGGAGAAGACTTACGTTGAAAGTTGTAGACACAATGCGTTTTTTTTTTTCTCTCCTTTTCTCAAATTAGGTTTTGTATTTAGAGGGAATGGAGTTAGAAACTTGGGAGGGAGAGCATGGTACGAGATTCCAAGGAATAGGGGTGGATTTAGAACCCCTTGGGTTTCTAACTCCATTCCAAAAGAGGTCTAACCAAACACTTGAATGAGTTACATCCTTTCCAATCCATTCCATATATCTCAACCAAACACCCCCTTAAAATATAACCGATATACCCTTGTCTTATTTTAAAGCTACCCATATTTCTTACCTCTCCTAAAACCTCTCATCTTCCTCATCTTCCTTAACACTTGGTAATGAATTGAGAATCGATTATGAGCTACGTTACCTTGTTGAAGCACACTAATTATGTAAAGAAATACTACTATTACGATTAATCTCAACATCAATTTCTAAAACCCTAAACCCTAATTTTCCAAAAATCAATCCAACATTCCCAAACCAACTAATCAGACAAACAACAACAACAACAACAACAACAATATCAACTGTCGTTGCATCATCAAGAAGCTCAAGTATATCAATATGGAGAAGAAAGAAAGACATATTACAAAAATTAAAGAACCTCAATTATTTTCAATTTGAGGAAAATTGATTTACAAAGTAAAAAAAATGATGGAGAATACTAATTATTTTTAGGAGAAAATGAAAATAATAGAATTCGATTAAATTGATTAGGATAGAATTTGAAAAAAGGGGCGAATTGGATTAGGTGAGAATGTTGAAGAAATGGAGAACTATGAGAGATGATAGAGTTGTGAAATATAATGAACATAAGGATGAACATCGAAAAATATAAAAGATGAAGGTAAGGGTATTTTTGTCATAAAAGAATCTGCGTCAATTTTCCACTGGAGTAAATATTTTGGCTGTAAATTCTCCTCGGAAGTTATATTTTGGATATAATTTACAAAAAAAACTATATAAGGCTATCATTTACAAAAAGTGTACAGCTATAATCAACTATTTTCTTTAAAATTAAATATCTTTCGTATTTTTGTCTACCTCTAAATTAATAATTTTAAACAAATTACTCGTAAAGGGTATTCTAGAAACTTCAAAGCTTATATACTCCCTCCGTCTCAGTCATTTGTTTACTTTTATACTTCTTCCATTCCAATGGGTTCTATACATTTGCTTTTTGCACAAATATTTAGGTGAGTGGGGTTGGAATATGTAATTACTTATCTACCCTTACACAACTTACTTTATTATTTCAATTTTGTTGCCCCACTAATTTGGCTCCAACTTTGCCTCCAAATAAGTTGGGGTTAGGATAGTCTTTTAACATGTAAAAGAGTGAACCAAATTAGAAATGTATGGAATTGAATGGAAAGACCAAAAAAGGAAAATGTATAGAAGTCATTGAAATGAAGTAAGTACTGTTTATGAGAAATATTTTAATGAAAAATAAACAAATGAACGGAAACTAAAATTTTATACTGTTTACTTTTATACTGTTACAACAATTTTTATTTTAAAAAAAATGTCTGAAGACTCGATGGTAGCTTGCTAGTCTGCTACTATCCACGCCAACATTTTGGTGGTTTGCCCTTTGCAGATGGAAATTTGTTTGTTTCCAAAAAAGATTTGGAACTAGTAAGAGAATTTTTTTTTCTGAAACACAGGAATAACACATAGTCATGGGGTCCGCTTGATAAGAAACAGCGAGCTAGATTCCTGCAGAAATTTTAATTAAGACGGACACTATTCGTCACAAGCTGAAAAGGGATAGTACCTCTCTCACAATATGTAAGTGGTAAATCAAGTGGGAATTAAATAGAGCACCCCACTTACCCTCCTACTTGTAATATTGTGAGAGGAACACTTTCCGTCTTTAACTTGTGACGGATATTATCCGTCTTCAATGAGAAAAGCTGAAATTCCTGCTCGCTAAGACATTATATTTTGAAATAGATTTTGTCATAGCTGGATAATATTTAGTTTTAAGTAACCTCTTTTATAAAATTGTTTTATGAATACAGTAAAATAGTTTACAAAATGTTTTGATGCCCTTCATGGTTCACCCAAACATTGTAGTTGATTGAAGTTATTTGAATGAGGGTAATTAGGTACAATAACACATAATTTTACGGTAACAATTGTGTAAAAAATCATTTTGCTACTACCCTTTGCCAAATATAGTACCATCAAGTGATGTCCTATTGCTACCACCCTTTACCAAATACTTGCTCGAAAAAGAGAATAACCATGAATACATGATTTGCATTGATATATTAGACAGACAAATACTCCGTAGATTCTATCATAATTGAACTGTGTTCATTTATGATTTGCGAAAGAAAAGGTTATGCAACGAACTTGGATAGTCATATACTCATTCTTCTAAATTGCATAACAACCTCACTAACCCAACTCTCTCTATCTCTCTCACCAGTACCTCTTATTCTTTGTCATTTCTCATTTGCGCAACAAAGTATTACAATGTTACGCAATCAGACCAACTATTTTACATATTTCAGGAGAACAAGCCATGACATGAACATCAATTCTAGTAGTAATCTCCTTTTATGAACTCATTCAGCCGCTTCACATCTCCCCCTTGCTGCTCTACCACTGCCCGCACGATATCTACCAGTGATATCATACCCACTATCTTACCATCAATCACCGGAACATGGCGTATGTGATTTTCTGCAAGGGTACGAAGAAACGAACTTCAAGTACGCCATATCAGAATTCTATATTTAAAACCAAGTCTAACTAGTAACAGAAGTTTCTGAATCCTTTACCAACCAACCTGTCATTAGCTGCATTGCCTGCAGAATGTTGGTGTCAGACGACACTGTTATAAGCTTGTTCTATAATAATTCAGGCAATCAAACAGAAATTATACATGAGATTAGGCGCAACTCTAAAGGCCAAGCAGCAGAGCCCAAAGCAAATGATATGGTAATAAGAAAGTTGTTGTGTCATTACCTCTTCAGTCATGATCTCACTAACTCTGGTATACTTCGCAGGTCGTTCCTCTGAAGCTATTTTACAAAGGTAGTCTATTTCACGGATTCAGACCAAATTTAAATGAAAGTCAGGAATAGGTATCGCTAAATATAAAAATGAATTTGGCGGAGTATCAAGTTAAATGACAGATAAGAGTCCAAGTTCTAAGTACCTCGTTCAGTTATAATTCCTGCAATAAGCTGCGTATCTCCTGGCTTCAAAACCACCAAAGATCCTACATTATTCTGCGCCATCTGAAATTCAGTTTTATCAGTTGCTCATTTTGCAAAACCAGTTAAGATGAATGTATAAGTTTTGGAGTATATATTTGTGCAAAAGACTTAGTCCATTGTTGAAGTATGGTGAGTCCAAAGCCAATTAGCTAAAAACTCCCTATTCTTTGATCTTGGAATTTGAGGGGAAGAAACAAAATTGACTTATCATGAAGTAACAGAGTCTCGATGCATTTTACGGCGCAAGTTTTATCATGGATAATCTTGTTGCTGTTTTACAAGTGGCCATTTTGAATTTCAAAAGACAAAGTAATTACTGACAGTTTCTTTACAAGTTCAGGGATGTCTTACTTTTGAATCTGATATGATAACTTATGGGTTGTCACCCATGAAAGTCTAACTTAAACTGTAGATACCTGTTTTACAGCAGCATGTACCGTATCATCAGAGCGGCACCAGAGCCAAGATCCGTTTTTGTCTCCATCCTTAATCATCAAGACATCTTCCACCGTTGTATTCTCTAGCCCTTTATGATGATAAATTGATGGAGGAAGGGAATGAATGCATCCAAGGCGTGCAAAAAGCTTCTTAATTTCAGCCGGATCTCTCCCAAGTGAATGCCTTAGAATTGTTAACTTGGCCGTGTCTTTGCAGGACCTTGCAACTTGAATGAGCGCCTGCATTTTCTTTAGTTAGCAAGGTAACAATCTGCTTAATTAAGCAACATTAGCAACCTGCTTAATTAAGCAATATAAACAACCTGCTTAATTAAGAAACTGGAACCTAGATACTTTGGTTGATAAGTTATCCTCCCAATAACTTTTCAACTGGTTTTTCTCTTCCAAAATTTAACAAGGAAAGAATATTGGGACATTTTGCATCCTGTCAGAGATTTCATAAAATCCTAAAATATGTGGGTTATTCTGCAAACAGAATATTGATGTGAATTTTTTTAAAACATTGGAACAGATAACAAGTTAAATATAGACCAATGTAAAGATTGCGATAGTTTGTAAACAAACACCAAAAGAAATACGTTCACCATCAAGAAATCTCTGCTGTCAGGGGAAGCAAAGAATGAGTAAACATATAAATAATCATAGAATGTTTCCGGAGTATCAAAGCCAGAAGCTATATATACATGTAAAATCACAGGGTATAGCAAGCCATTACCATAACCATACCCAGAGCCATAATCATAACCATATTCAGCTCATATAAAAACCCAACAATTCTCTTGTTCTGCAAATTTGTACAGCATTCCATGGCTGAACAAAGGTTCCGTTTTAGGTTCCCTTGGCAAGCAGCATCTCGTCCCAGCCAAGCAACCCAAGAAACATCGTCACCGGCGGGCGAAACCCAACCAGCAGCTCCTGCCCAACGGCGTCCATTTCGTCCTGGTGGGTCACCCCAACCATCAACAGCAAGGGCTGAGCCACCACCTGTGTCACCGTCATCAAAACAAAAAGGCCCTCCATCTCGAACTACTTCTCGATCAGCCTCAAAGCGGGGGAACACACCGTCACCCAAGGAGCCACGTGCATCTCCATCACGAGCTGTTCCTCGTACACAATCACCATCTCCATCACGAGAGGACGATCAACAAGCAAAGTCAATAGGCGTCCCAACGACACCTACTAAAACAACAAGATCAGCAGATATAGAGTTGGAGCAAGAAGTGAAGCCCCTTTCACCACAAAAGCAACAGTCATCAATTACAGAGATCACCAAACCTGAAAAGGAGCAAAGAGAACAAAAACCTTCTCTTTCATTGTTACAAAAACCAGAGTCTATGGATACCATACAAGATGAGAATGAGCTTACACAAGCACATGTTTCTGTTCCCGAACCCGAATCCGAACCCAAGCAGGAATCAAGAAAAGAATTTTATGAGGCATCATCAAAAGGGCCTGTAGAGATACTTAAAGGTATAGATTATGAAGAGCTGAAGAAAAAGGCAGTTACTCGAGAAAACGGTCAAGGTTCATATAATTTGGGTCAGCATCCTAGGGAAGATGTCTTTGATCAAAAGGAGATAAGTGAAGAATATGATAACAAAAGTGAGCAAATTGGCTATGAAAATAGAAGTTTCAACCACAAGCATGAAAGAACAGGAGAGAAGGCTTCTTCGGACAAAGAGATCAAGGAAAACTTGCCAAAGATTATAGACAAGCTAGATACTCCACAAGATAAGTATGCATTAAATGAGAAGCCATTTAGCATTACCACACTCACAGGGGAAAATACTGGAGCAACCATGCACTTAAGCTCTGAACCTGCGAAAAGAGAGAGGCCCATTCACATTCACAGGGGATACAAGGCCAAGCTCGATGAGGGTGTTCGCACAGTTGCCGATAATGAAGAAACCTCCAGAGCCAGGAAACCTACAAACACGAAAGTTACAGAGGATCCAGGAAAAAAGTTATGCGTCAATAATAATGCACAGGGAATAAACAACTCGCTTGTTTTCCATAGCTCTGTGACAGAGAGAAATCCTGGTGCTCACGTGGTTCTCTCATATAAGGTAGCAGAACCAGTTAAAACAGACAAAGAAGTGGGGAAACATGAGACTCACAAAGCTGAAGTGAGCACCACCTCAGCTGAACGGCTAACATACATACCAAATATCAGAAGACGATGTTTAAGAGGCCTCTTTCTAGAATCAAGTGACTCGGATCCAGGAAATTCAGAGAAGCCTCGACGTCATGGTTGTCGAGTTGGATGCCCTCAGAAGAGCAACGATGGCTTTGATTGATCTACAATAGATGATCAGCAGCCACTGGCTATTTAAACCTCTATTAATCACATGATTTCTGTTATAAACATATATTACTATAATACTACGTAGAACAAACATTTTTAATTATCAACCAGCTCCAAAAAGCTCAATGATATAAGCAATCAGCTTGGCGGGATGTACATATGAATGCTTAGAAAATTATTCATACTTATGTAGCTCTGAGATCAATAAGATCAAAAGAATACTGAAGAACAGATCTTTTAATGCAGAAACATTAACACTATATATGAAAGAGGACAAATAAATCGATTCAATTAACCATCCATCAATTTGCAGATTAATCAACTCTAGGCATGAGTCTACAAGAGGAGATATTCCTCATTGACGTTCATGAGAACTAGAACATCTTTATCTACATGTAATGCTTGGGCAAAAACCCCAAGAAGCTAAAAAATTCTACACTAAAAAAAACCAGGAAAAAAAGAGTACAGAAGAAAATAAAAATAAACTACCAATGAAACGACTAACACTCTTATGAGCATTAGTTTTTTCAACTCTCGGCAGTCTTCCGGCAATAAAATTCAGTTCAATTCCAATGGTTTAACCAAGGGTATTTTTTGTCAATATGTTTCAATCTCCTCAATCTTATGTCCTAGAGGGCCCACTTCCAAGAGTGAGCTCAAGATCATCCATAGCCACATCATGAATCTTCTCGCCTTCCCAAGGAGTGACCTTCATCGGCTCCGCTTCTGCAGCTCTTGCTCTCTCCTCAATGACATCATTAAGTGACATATGTTGGACCATTGGCCTCACCAAACTAAATGTTGGGGAATTTGGAACTGGTGGCCTAGCAAACCTCTGGAAGCTAATCCACTGGCCAGAATCAATAGTGGAGCAATCAGATTCATCACATTCGGGTATCGTCGGCGGGGCAAAATTCCGCCGCCTAGTAGGACTTGCGGGCGCTGATGCAGCAAGCAACTGATAATTAAATGAGGCCATAGACTCCTTGGCAATAGCCTCAAAATTGAAAACCTGCGGCTGAGTATTTTTGGATGTTGGAGACGAAAAAAGTGGGGAGACCGGGGCACTGTTTGAAATCCTAAGAGGAGGAAGATTATTCGGGATGGAATTGCAAAGAAATGAAAATGGATTTGAGTTGGCATTGATATCATTGTGAGTTGGGCTCTGAGGTGCAGATGAACACGGGCTTGGTTGGTAGGAGGGTATCGGACTATGAAATGCTGAAGATAGTGGACTTGGTCCTTGAGATGAACAAGCACTAAAACTGTTGAAAGTAGCCACTATCTCTGGCGGAGGCCGCTTCATTCCCTGCATTAATCAACGAACAGTTAGCAGCATACATACCTTTATTTCATCTGACATTTTGTCTACATTGCTCAACCAGGTGACCACAATTCTGTTATCTAATCTAGTCAATTGGGTGTGAGGTACACTTTTATTTTGAAATCCAAACAGCAGAAATTACAATAATAGCATATGAAAAAGTGATTTATGGGCAGACAATTAAATCTCTATTTATGGGCAGACAATTAAATCCCTTTAATAAGTTAACAAAATTCAATAACAACCACTAATCTAAGACAACAAATTGAGAATCAAAATGGTTTAGTAAATCAGTAAGATTCAGTCCCTCCGAACAAATCATTTACTTATTCTTTGCAACGGTATTTTAACGGATAAACAAATGAGGGAAAGATGATAGATCTGCATGAAATAAAAGAGAAAAAAGGAACCTTGCGATAGGTGGTACCATCAGGCTCAACAATCCAACCAGCTTCAGAACAAACAGCTTTAAGAACTTCATTATTATCACAGTGTTTAGGAAGTTTATAATTACCCTGAGATCTTAAACCTGCAAATATTTTAGCAGCAATAGCTCTTCTTCGTCTTTCTCTTCTCCGATTATTCTCCCTTTCTCTCCAAGAAGGCTTCCTTCTGGACGCAGCCGTAGCAGCAGCAGCACTGCCTCCGCCTCCGCCTCCGCCTCCGCTTGTGGCTCCCTCGCTGGCCATCAAGTAATAAGGGAGGGAAGAGAAAGCAGGAGTTGTGTGTTGTGTGTTGTGTGTTGTGTGTGTTATTTGTGGGGGGATGTATGTTTTGTGTGTGTGTTTGTTTGTTGATTGTTTTTGCTTGGTTGGATGTGTACGGTGTACCCACTGACTGACTATAATACCAATGACTCTTTCTCTCTCTCTTTCTCTCTCTCTCTCTTTATCTGCTCTTTTTCAGGTACGTTGGTCTATGGACTATGGTGTGAAAGTGAAAGAGAGTCGACTCTACTGTTTCACGTTTCAGATTTCATTCTAGTAACGTCGCTTTTTTAATCCCAAATTCTCATTTGTCACCCACTAAATAGGCCATTTTAATGAGATGTGAGATAATAAGGTAAATTGGGAGGGTTGTGAGAGGTCTCTTTAAAGAGACCATTAATAACAAGATTTTTCGCTTATTACCCACAAATGTCTTTCTTCTACTACTTGAAAAATTAAAAAGTTTGCTTTTTGTTGTGAAATTAAGGGAAAGAAGAATTATAGCGAGAGGTAGAGAGAAAATAAAAGGCACAGATTTAACTTTATTTCATTATATGATGAGGTATATATAGACATATACAATAGAGTTAGAGTTCTCATATGAATATTTTATATAATAATGTTATGATACCCATTACCAAAACATGCCTCATTAAAAATCTTCCAAGAAAAACCCTATGCGAAAAAACACTAGTAGAGGAAAAGAGTACAATATTCTCCTAACACGCATAACAAATGCCTCGTTAAAACCTTTCCATGGAAAATCTAGTGGGACAAAACCATAAATAAGGAAAAAAAAGTACAACGCGCGTCTACTCCCCCTGATGATTACATACTTGATATAACTTGAAATGAACCATGCTTTGACGTAACCACTCGATCGTTCAATATAATGCATCGTAGTTGATAAACATGATATTTTGAATTAATAAAAATTCTTGGTAACTTCAATATCATATTTCTTCAGATATCACAATCTGGATATAGTCATTTATGGTAACTCTTGGATCTTCATTTCATATAATATTTTCGCACCTTCTGGTAGGATATAACTTCAATTCTTCTCAATAGATGAAATAAATTATATGTCTAGAATAAATGTTATCTTAACAACTAGATGATCATGATTAAAGCATAATAATGTGATGTAATATCCGTCCTTAGGAGGACCCGTTGACTGACCATAGTTGACTTGTGTGACCTTAATCATCAAAATGAAGTCGTTGTTTTCTACCGGACTCAACCTAGTGAGTGACACTCGGTCGAGTGTGGAGCACTCGACCGAGAGTAGCGGACTCGGTCGAGTACGAAGGTACTCGACCGCGTGCATCGGTGACAGCGTATTAAAATGTTATGTATAAGTCACAATTCCCGAATAATTTCTTATTCTTTTCTTTTTCCTTTTCTCCTCTGCAACCCTAGATCGACATATCTCTCCCTATCACTCATCCCTCACCTTGTTAGCATCTACCTGGGAGACTATCACGGGAATGAAAGTGTATGCCGACTCCGACCTAGTCAACCGATTGTATAACAAGTAAAGTCACTGTCTCCATCTGTAGCTCTTGGGTTAGGGTTACGATTGTGCGTAATCGAGTCGTATCGTGTTGTAGGTGTTGTTGTTAGTATGCGGTGATCATATGTGTGATTTGATGGTTGATGTTACGTGTAATGCGGTACAGGTAGGGTTTCCCTACTCAGTTGTCTGTAGAATTATGTATTGTTTAATGTGACGATTTTGTGATGCTTATTGTGATGTGATTATATGATTGTGACGATGTGGTATGACGATGTTGGTGGTTGATGATGGTGTTGGGTGTGGTTGAGATTGTGATCGTTATTGTGATTTGTGAGCCATTGTGAGAGGTGGTCTCACCCCCATTGTTCGCCTCCTACGTTCTCTCAGCGCATGAGGGATGTGCACATTAAGGGACTTGGGTATTGTAGGTGGTTAGGTGGTTGGCTGCGGTCTTCCAGTGGCAGGCTACATACTTTGGTGTGTAGTCGGTTACTTGTTTTGTGGTGTGGTATGGTGTGGTGATGGTGGTGGTGACGGTGTGGTGGATCATTCTAATTGTCTACGTTGTTTACTTTTATATTGTTGTACAGTTGACTGGCCCCATGTTGTTTGTAAAACTGTGATGATCCATTTGGGTATGGTGAGCAGGTTGTCTTGCAGGTGTAATAGGTGTTTGGATGCTTCTCTGTGATGTTCATGTTGGGGATGGACGACCACTGTTGCTGATATAGATGTAGTTAGAGTAGAGTTATCAGTTACGCTAGTTACTATCAGTTGTACTAGTTACTTTCCTAGTGATCACATAAATTGTATGTATAACTAAATATTGTTCTTAGATGGTCTATTTGATATGTACTTACCTCGGGTAACCGAGATGGTAGCGCCCTTGGTTGTCAAGGAAGGCCTAGTTCAGGCTTCCTTGGTAAGTAAGGGTGTTACAAAGTGGTATCAGAGCGACGATTTTGGAACATGTAACTAATGAATCCAATGAATCTAGTGAGTCAATTAAAGAACCTGGTGTACGTATGTTGGGAGTCCCCTTTATGAATTGATTTTGGGTGAAAAGGCGCCCTCATTTCAGGACCCGGCCCCAATATGCTTAAGCCAGTAACTCGGGTGGGATGCTATGCTGATGTTACTTGTGTGCTATATGCTTAACGTGATTGGTATGAATAGTTATGTAGGGTAACATATGTGTATGAAAATACTATGAAGTGGAATATGCAAGTTTTGTATGATTATACGCGTATGTCTGTAACACAATGTGGAGTGGATGCGTGGTGGAAGTTGTAACAGAAGTGTGGGTACTAGTAGATGTGTGTTGTTGTGAGTGTAGTTATTCGAATCGTTAAATGCATAACAATAGTCATTTGGAATACGTGTACATGCAGATGTAATTGTGAATTTGCTTGAATAATTAGCTTGTAAGAGTAAGTAATTAGGATGTGTGGTACTTTATTGAACGGTTTAGTAGATTCTTGAGTGAAAGACTAACTAGTGACGAGTTCCAGGACGCTCCTCGGACTCCGAACGATGTACTTTATTGCAGGAATAACTGATATGGACAATATACTCGTTAAAATTTGATATCTTGGGAGCTTGACCGAGTACACTCGGCGTACTCGACCGAGTCATGCCTACTCGACCGAGTTCCAGGTACTCGACCGAGTTCCAGGTACTCGACCGAGTGCGTAGATAGACAGAATGCTGGTTGGCAGCTGTCAATTTGACACTCGACCGAGTACACGAGACTCGACTGAGTGGCGTACACTCGACCGAGTGCGAGTCGTACTCGACCGAGTGTCCATGCTTAAACCGATATCGCGAAATAGGTTTTAAACACTATAAACCCTCTTTTCTTTCTATTTTTCGACACATTCTCTTTCAAACTCTCTCTCAAACTTCCTCTCAAATTGTTCTAACACTCAAAAKCTTGAGGATCTTGCTCTAGTGACTTTCAATTCCATCTTAATCCCTTCTTTGTCCAGTCTTTCCCTACTTCTCAGGTAATACTAATACCCTTTTGTTTCATATGTTTTGTGATGAATTTCCCTAATTAGGTGTTGGTAAATTTCAATTTCCATGCTTCAAATTCATATTGAATGTAATCCTTTTCACTAGAACTTGTTTTAGATCTTGTTTCATGCTAGAAATCGCAATTTTGGAGCCCAAATCTCGTAAAATTGATTCCGATTTCTAGGGTTTTCCCCCAAATTTTGATTTTTGTCCCTTCAAATCCTCTTCTAAGGTTGAAAAAGGCTATAGGGTTCTACTACTATTATATTTTACACTTGATTTTGGGTATTTTGAGCTAAAAATCCGTCTTAAAGCTTCACCTTTATTAGTAATGGAAATCTGATACTCTCTTTTTGTTTTCGATTCTTGAGCCAAAAGATTTTGTTGTCAATTGGTGTTAATGTAGAATGCCAAGAGCCAACCCTACTCGTCTACCAACCAAGAGGTCCAGGACCGAGAGAGGGCAGACTATCCAAAGCTCCGTTGTACCGCCTGTGGGGCAATACCCTACCGTGGAGTTTGCTGATTTCAGACAGAGGGAGGTGTTTATGACCTTGATGACCCGGACTATCCGCACTACTAGGTGCGTGGATACGAGGATTTTGGGAGAGTTGGGGATTGAGACCGATGTGAGACACATTTTTGAGACCTTGGGGTTGATGGGACTGTACCGACTGAGGAAACACTCCTATGAGTTCCTCACCTTGGAGTTTTTGAGCTCCTTCTCTTATGATGAGGAGGCTGAGACCTGTCACTTTCGGTTGATGAACCGGGACTTCGACCTGACTATGGAGGATGTGGCGGACCATCTGAGGCTTGAGAGGCCGACTGCGGATCACTACTTAGATGTTGCCAAGGAGGGTCGGGCGACTGAGTACTTGGCTATGTTGACGGGGGTGGAAACGAATGTGAGTGTTATGCTAATTAATGATGTTCAGCACGTTACTTTAAAGATTTTCTTGCGGATGTTGACTTGTCTCCTCTACGGGAGGAGTGATG
>VHZZ01000850.1:45170-59613 GCA_009801015.1 Silene noctiflora
TCTACCATCTTTTTAATGAGCTCCGAGCCTTCCGCATCGCTCAAGTGATCGAACCCACTTCCGGCGGAGGCATTTACCATCTCCTTAGTTCTCGATAGGAGAGTTTGGAAGAATGTTTGTGTGATATACCAAGCCGGAATGCAATGATGGGGGCACCTAGCTAGCAAATCTTGTAACCTATCCCAAGCTTCTCCCAAGGATTCTTCGTCTTCTTTTTTAAAGGTGGTGATTTCATTCCATAGCATAGCGGTTTTCGAAGATGGATAGTATTTAGCAAGAAAAGCCTTTACCAAATCATCCCAAGTTGTAAAGGTGTTAGGAGGATGAACATTGAGCCACCGGTCGACCTTATCCTTGAGGGAGCTTGGAAAAAATATCAATCTTAATGTCTCATCGGGCACCCCGTTTCGCTTAATCATTGATACCTTGTTCTTGAATTTGCGAAGATGTGCATGAGCATCCTCATCAAGGTTACCATGAAAGTTATCCTTTTTTATCAAGCCCAAATGTGTCGGGTGAATCTCGAAGTTATTTGGAGCTAAAGGTCCGAAATTAAAGGGAGACGAAGTGTCATCATGATTCAGACGGTTGTGGTCTCTTAAAGCCATTTGTGTAGGTAGATTTGGGTTTGATTGTTGTTGTTGGTTTGGTGGTGTTTGCGGTGGAATGTTTGGGTTCCTTAAACCGTAGAAAGGATTTTATTCTAAATGATCTATGGTGTCGGTTGTTTGTTGGTTAAGAGTGGTTTCTTGTTGTAAAGGAGTGGTTGTAGTTGTTTGGTTAGCGATTATTTGAGAGGTGACCTTAACCCTTGCCAAAGTCCTAGTCTGCAGGGCTCTAAAAAGCCTCTCCGGATCGGAGTCGAAGAGCAAATGGTTGTCGTTCCTCCTAGGCATACACTTGACAAACAATGAGACTCYTAGTGCTTTGGAGGCACTAGGGATTAGCAATAATCACAAACACTCTACAAGGAAGAATCAACTACTCAACTAAGCAACCAACAATTAATAAAGACTAAAGCTAAAGATTCAAATGAACTATGTATAACCTAACGCCATCCCCGGCAACGACGCCATTTTGGTGGTAAGGATTTGTCGTCAACTCCTTAATCAAAAACTATTTGTAAAGAACCCAAATAAGTAGTATAAATTTGGGTGTCGGTCCACAAGGATGGCGGGGATGTATACTTAGTTCGTTCGAGTCTATATTTTAGTCAACAAAGATTAAGAGGATTAATAAGCTAATGACAAGATTAAACTAAAGCTAAAYAAGYAATGATCGAATTCAAACAATTAATTAGGGCTAGGGTARTCGGGTTCSCCTAGATAGGATAACTAGGTAAGGGTGTCGGAGGGTCGAGGGTCATCTAGCCTAAGAATGAAACTAATGTCTTAGCTATCCCTTAAGACGGACGCAAAGTCATCACTATGCATACTATCATATCATTAGCAAGCAAACTAGCATCCCTACAACTTTCGTTCATAAGGAAACTAAACAAGAGTCGAAGAAAGACATGGACTTTCATTCATACAATTCATCAAACACCTTGTGTGCATGCTCATGAAGACAAGACAATTTAACCCCTAGACCCTATTTCAAACACCCATAACCAAAGTTAACCCCTATCTAGGTTCCTCCTAAACCCTAGAGGTAATCTACTCACACATGACTAAGCTAAGGAAAGACAAGCAAATGAAATGAACAACATAAATGAAGGAGTAAACATGGTGTAATCTAGAATAACAAGTAGAGAAACTAAATGAAATGCAAAGAAATGAAAAGCAAATGTAAACTAATGAAGAACAAACTAAAAGAAGAAGAATATTATACCAACAACAAAAGAAAGCTTGAATCTTTGATTAGCAATGAAAGAAATCTTTCAACATCTTCTATTACAACCCAACATTCAAGATGTAAACTATTGAATGTTTAACTAAATGACTAAGTAATTAAGTCTATAATTAGGGAATGATTAAGGATTAATTAAGGAAAGCTTGCATAAATATAGTCTAAATTTAAGATCTAGGGTTATGTGTCTTATAATTACAAAGGAGGGTATATATATGTTGTTGCCAAAATGGGTCAAAGGAATAATATGGGCTTCGAAAAGTCTTCAGCACGGCCCAGCCGGTCGACCGACCGCCGGTGGCCATGCCGCTGGGAGTCTCCTGTTCTATTTTGCACATTTTGAAGCCTACAAGTGTGCACAGCCGGTCAGCCGGCTGCCGGTGCCCTGACTGACTGGGAGATCTTGACCAAGGGTTGATTCTTCGTTGACTTTCTGCATCATCAGGTGTGCACGGCCGGTGGACCGGTCGCCGATTCTCTACCCGACTGGGAACTTTCTGATTCATTTTGGCACATTTCTTCAACTCTTCAACTCTTCTGCACTCCCAGCCGGTTGACCGGTAGCCGGTGGTCTGCCGGTTGGGACTCCTTCATAGCTACTTCAATTCTTCTAAGTACAGGACTCATCAGCCGGTTGACCGGCTGGGAACCCCATTTCAGACTTTTTCCTCCTCTTTCCTTCTAGATTCCAAATCGGACCCTTTGGCTCCTATTTCGTCGATTTCCGCGCCGATTCCTGCAAGGCGAGACGCGCAGTCATAGTATGAGAAATAGGAGGACAAAACGCACATAAAGGCACACAAATCCGTGTGAAACAGATCAAAATAGGAAGAAAAGAATAGCGAAAGGAGACTAAATTAAACACTTATCATATCACAAGATTTGTAGTAGCATCTATAGCCTTCTCTTACAAAGACGTAAAACAATGCGGTACTAGTCTAGGATGTTATATTCATTGGCATTAATCATGTCCGTCAAAGAATCAATAACTAATTTAAGAACAAATTTAGTGGACATCAATCAAATCCTTTCGGGACAATAATCACCTATTAAAGTACTCAACCGATTGATCACAAAGAAGTTTAATCTTTACTAGTCTTATGAGATTACCTATATCAATTATTAGATCAATATCTTAAACAAATCACTCATCGATATAAGATTTTGATTTAGGTTTTAGAGCGATTCCATAAATAAGAGGTAACTTTATCCAATAAAACCACATAATTAAATGTATTAGATTCCTCCCCTAGTCCCTAGATAAAAATAATTATGTATAAATAATCCTAATAACAAAATCAATAACAGTGTAATTCATGTAAAAGTAAAGAACAATACCAATTGAAACGATGAATCAGCAAACGAGTGAAATCCAGAGAAATTTTCAATAACATGTTTTTTTTATAATAATTCACAATAATTCGGATTTAGGGTAATACGGAGTAATAAAAAAGCGTAGTCATCGTGTTACAACAGTCCTTATATATTCTCGAAGGAAAAAAAAAATGAAAAAACGAATAAAAAGTGGCCGTCGCAATTAGGGACAAGAGTTAGACCCTGTTCTTCTATACTGAAATTGTTTGTACTAAACTGAACTGAACTTAACAAAGTTGAACTGAACTGAATTTAATAGAGTCGAACTGAACTGAACTGGAAGTTAATTGTTGAAGAGAAAAGTTGCGCTGAACTCAACTAAATGGAGCTGAACTGAACTTAATTGAGCTGAACTGAACTTAAATAAGTTGAAATTAAGTCCAAGGTATCAGGGCCTCACGAATCCTCTATCTATAAAAGCCAAAGCATTTAGATGCTTCCCATTGGCTCTTTGATTTTAGGACAAATGGGACTTACAATTATTTCTCCCATTTAATTACTCTCTTTCCTTCAATTTCACGTGATTTCCGATTTCAAAATATTCATATCCATATGTTAAGTTTATGATAAAAAGTTTATTTACATAAAACTTTATGCTGAACAATAAAATACGAAAAATAAAAAACGAAAAATTTGTACATAAATTGATATGTTCAACGACTACAAATTAATAAATTTTAAACTAATAAATTTTAAAATAACAAATAAAATATAGACAAAAAAATTCATATAATTATACACTAAATTTCGTACGGAGACCCAGATTATAATATCTTGATGAAAAAAAAGATCAACTAAAATTAATTATCAGAAAAAAAATTAGAGGGTCGGAGTTTATATTATATGGTCGTATTTTTTTCGGGTAGTTAGAGGTCGACCAATAATAATTGGGTTAATTAGGATGGTTATGAACTTATGATTTAAACCGTAAGTATAATTTTCAGATCTATACATATTTTTATTTTCTGTTATCCGTTTTAAGTTTAAAACGGGTCAATATCAACCCCTTGGGTATATAAGACAAATATTTTATTTTTCCTTTGCATAATGCTATTATTTTGTCTTATTCATCCTACATATATATTTGACCCGTCTTAAATAAGAATTTGTTCATTTTTATAATGTCGARCTAATGCGTTGTTTTTAYTTACRTCTAAGTTAAGCATATAAGTTCTCTTTACTTTTTACATCGGTATAATTGTAATACTAAAATCATATTTTATTAAACATATTCACCTTCTTATTTATTTTTTCAATTTAATAAAATTAAACCCGTGCATTTTTTGCACGGGTGTAAAACTAGTTATGATTAAAGTTGTCCATTCTTAGATCATAAATATCCCTAACTAAGACCAATAAACCGACTAAATTAGTTAACATCTGCATATACTATTACAATATTCATCTATCTTTTTTCCCATTACTATTATTTATTTATAATCTTCACGCTTAACAAAGTCAGTGGGAGTAACCAAAAAACCCACTGAAGTCCCTTCACCATTTTTACGCCACCGCTACCGCCGCAGCATCCCGGCGTTATCATCACTATTACCGCCGCCGCAACAACCACTAATCCATCGACGACTTACACTACATGTCTACGACTTCAACGCCATGAACGCACACGAACAACCTTCGACAATGGCGTCGGAACTCGATACCTTACCGACAAAAACCGTCGCCGATCGTTATCTTAAACGCGAGGTTCTCGGTGAAGGTACTTACGGTATCGTCTACAAAGCAATCGATATCCAGGTACTTTAATTTAATTTTACTTGAATTATTATTTATCGACAAATTATAGAATGAGACGATGTTAAACACTCATTTATTAGGATCAACGGAGAAGTGGTTTTGTATATACAAGGACCGTCTCACGCTGTATTATTATTTGTGTTAGGGTTTTGTGTTGAAATTGGGGGATTTGAATTTTGATTTAATTTTACTGAATTATTACTTATCGACAAATTATACAATAAGACCGTCTTACAGTGTGAGACAGCATCAACAGATTAGTGTTTTTGTATTTAAAAGGACTAGTCACCGTCTCTGTGTGTAATTATTATTGCTGCTTATGTTAGGGTTTTGTGTTGAAATAGGTGGATTTGGAATTTGGATTGAGTTAGGGTTTTTGAATTGTGCAGACGAATCAAACGGTGGCGATAAAGAAGATTAGGTTAGGGAAACAGAAGGAAGGTGTGAATTTTACTGCGTTGAGGGAAATTAAGCTGTTGAAGGAGCTTAAGGATCCAAATGTGATTGAGTTGATTGACGCGTTTCCTCATAAGGAGAATTTGCATCTTGTGTTTGAGTATATGGAGAGTGATCTTGAGGCCGTAATTCGAGACCGGAATATTGTGTTATCTCCTGCTGATACTAAGTCTTACATACAAATGACGCTTAAAGCGCTTGCATTTTGTCACAAGAAGTGGGTGTTGCATAGGTAGATAACGAGGCTTCTTGTTGTTATAAATTCTTGTTTAAGACCGTTGTATGGGTCTCAATTGTGAAATGAGTGCATCGGCCATCGGGTCGTGTTGTTTAAAATAATGACTCACACAATGGTCTTAACAAACTGCTTGGTTTTTTCGGATTCTTGTTTTGATATGGTTGTATAGAATGGCTGTTGATGGGATTTTGTTTGTAGGGATATGAAGCCAAACAATTTGCTATTAGCGGCTGATGGACAGCTTAAGTTGGGCGATTTTGGTTTGGCTCGTATCTTTGGTAGTCCAGATCGCAGATTTACTCATCAAGTAAGCAATCAGTAATAGTGTGTTTATTTGTAACCTTTTATACATAGCCGTGTAATGTGTGTCTGTTGCATGCTGTGTATTGAGAGTAGATACATTATATGTTCTAGTAAAGAGGTTAACGGTCAGGTTATTGTTATTTGCTTGTATAGGTCTTTGCTAGATGGTATAGAGCACCTGAGTTGCTATTTGGATCTAAGCAATATGGCCCTGCAGTGGACATCTGGGGTGCTGCTTGTGTATTTGCAGAACTTCTTCTAAGAAGACCGTTCTTACAGGTTAATAATTGTGACGCTATGAACTGATTTCTGTTAATTGTTGTTCAACTAGTGTTTCTACTTTTCACTCTATCGCTGATATAGGCATGGAAACGTGAAGATTATTCTGAAAATTCATGTGGCAGTTATCTTTGGTTGTTTTCCAATATCTGATAATTGTTTGAAGTTGGGAATTAAGGTTTGTTTGCGGAAGGATGAATGAGAAGCTTACCTCAAGTCTAGATGGGCAGTCCAGTCTCCATATATCTTTTACATAATTATTTCAAGACACTCTTACATTTAGAACAATTTGACATGAATGGTAAGAGAACAAGTTAGCTCTTGGTCTTGATGCATGGTAGACATGGGTGATTGGGTACATGAAAAAATCTAGTTCAAGGCATTAATTATGTTCCGAATTAGACAGGTTGACCCCGAGGCCTTGTTTAGATCGATGGATTTGATATGAAAGGGAGAGGAGGGAGATGGAGGAATACACAATTTCTTGTTTGGATAGCAAAGAGGATAGGAGGGGGAGGGGAAAGGGGGTGAAAAAATAGAGGTATCCCTTTTCCCACATATCTAACCATGGTGTGCCTTATTCCTGTAAATTGAGAATCACATCACTTCTAGAGTAGCTTTGACCCGACTTTTAAAAGGCGTAAGGCACACATAGAGGCGACCAAGGCTCGTGGAGATGAGGCGTAAAACGTGAGAAGGCAAAGGCGCGTATCTTGTAGACACGTGGCACTCAGTTTTATTAAACTAAATTTCAGTTCCAAAATAAAATTTAGTGCAATAATATCATTTACGGGATTTTAAGAGTGCTAAGAGTCCTAAGACTCCTCTAACTTTACAAATGTGGAAGCTAGGGATAATGTTGCAACAATAGGGCAAAAACAAAAAATTCTGAATGTTGAATAGTAGAACGCCTCTCCTTAGTTTAAAAAAGTGTGCCTAAGGCGTGCCTTGGATGAGGCATTAGCCAAAATACCTCGGCACATTTTAAGTGCGCCTTTTTAGGAGAGGCTCACTTAACAAGGCTCACTAGTACGCACTTTCTGCATCTTTTTCATCTAGCTCTATGATTATGCCATTTCTTTTCCCCATTTTCCCTAACAGTTACTCCTTTACATGTTGGCCAACATATAAAAGGTATTGTTTCCCAAAATTTTATCTGGAAAATACAAATTTGTTACTAAAAATAGGATGCCTCGCGTCCAAAAGGCGTGCGTCTTCGCCTTGCGCCTCGTCTCCTCGGCCTTTTAGCACCTCAGTGCGCCTCGCGCCTCTTCAAACTAAGCGCCTTGCCAGCTGCACCTTATCTACGAAGGCAATTAATGCGCTGCGATGCGTTTCAGCTAGTGCCTCACTGAGCCTTAAGCATAAGTGGGCCCAGACACACCTTTTTAAGCTATGGCTTTTGCCTATGTTCTGGGTGTTAGATGTTTTGCTGATTTTGATTGATTATCATTGGTGTTGTTAGGGTTCAAGCGACATTGACCAACTAGGAAAAATCTTTGCTGCCTTTGGGACTGCAAAGCCTGAACAGTGGCCTGATATGATATACCTGCCTGATTATGTGGAATACCAACATGTAACAGCACCTCCATTGCGTTCATTGTTCCCAATGGCTAGTGATGATGCTTTGGATTTACTGTCAAAGATGTTTGCATACGATCCAAAAGCTAGGATTACAGCACAACAGGCGTTGGAGCACAGGTATGTCTAAATGCTACATGTTTTTTTTCTTTTCTTTAGGTGCATGGGGCCATGGGGGTATTAATGTGATGCCTAGGTGTATTGCCACCTGTCTTGCTTCACAACTCCTTTTGTCTTTATCCTTTGTATAAATATAAAATATGTATTGTTCTTTTTTACAGATATTTCACATCACCCCCAGCAGCAACAAATCCAGCTTCGCTGCCACGTCCTCCAAAGAAGGGTGATAGTAACTCAAAGGTTCCTGATTTCGCTACAAATGAAGGTCCAACTGTGCTATCACCTCCAAGAAAACAGAGAAGAATTATGCCTAATCGTGGTGATGGGATTGAAGAAAATGTCCACAATGCTGAAAAGTTCGATAATCATGTCAGTGAGAGCAGGCCAACAGTTGCTCCTAGCTCGAGTAGGACTGACTCTGTACCAATGTCGATAGATTTCTCTGTTTTCGGTAGAAGACCGGCACCAAGACCAACAATTAACAGGTAATTGACATGATGCTCACTATCGATAAATGTACACTTCTCTAATCTTTCAGATAGACGCATGGTCTGGTTATATTTATCTGCATCTTGTTCATTAGAAATAAGTGTCACTTGTTTTGCATTTATTGCTCGTTTAATCTCTGGATTTGGGGAAATGATCGAGTACAATAAAATTATTTGCTAATTTATATTATGAAGTATATCGCTGCTTACATAATTCCATAAGAAGGCTGACTGTTTTACTGTACATAGGGCTCTAGGGGTAGTGGTGATTGGTGAATACATCCCCCTCCCCCCGGCGCGCATTTACGACATAATCAAGGGTTTTTGAGGAGTAGGGTAATATTGTGAATCTTGTTGTGCGTAACTTTTGTCTCTGGACAAATCGTGAGAGAACGGAATCAATATTTGTTTTAGGTTCTAGGGCGGGTGCAAGAGAGGTAGGTCAAGCTGCAAGCTGATAGCCTTTAAGTAGAGAAATTAGATGATGCCTCAAGTGCGGCTGCTTTTAGGTTTTGTGCAGGCGAGAGCACGAGCCTTGTGGGTTTCTGTAACAGAATACCAATTAAATGTAGTCCGTAGATTCCCTTTTACTTATTTAGCACATGTTTGATTGGCTGTCCTTTCACGCTTCTTAATGGTCTGTCTGGCTTTTTTATTATTATTATTTATAACTTTTTGATTCTACTTAACCTGGAGACAAGCAAGAATTGGGTAGCGTAAGCTCTACTGTATAAAGTTAGTCAGGTGAGAACAATGTAGCAATAGTTTGAAGACTATCCTGAATAATTAGAGTTGTTTGGTGGATAAAACTAGTGTAAACCTCTCACCGAGAGTCTAGTACCAACTTCTATAGTTAGGATAGTTTTTAAGAGGGGGTATCTAAATCCTTAATGGCTATTCGCACTCATCACTATTTTACAATTAAAGATTTGTTGTATGTGATTATATCCTGCGCTTTGGATGTTTCAGTTAAAAACTTCTTTGTCGAATGTTGATTATTTTATTATGTGAGAAGTGGGAAGTTCATTTTTTCGGTATCTTCTATTTGAGGTACTGCTTGTTGTCCGAAAAAGTTAATTGTGGAGTTTCACCACTGTAATAAAGCTGGTCACCTTAACAATGCATCATAGAAATCCTGAAATCTAACTCAAAAATTGTAGAAACTCACAGGTCTCCGCGTCTCGCTACCACTTTGTTGCATGGTCTTAAACAAGTTTTTTCTGAAAGTCAATAATCAATTTTAAGTCATCTGATTTCCTCCATGTTCACTCTAAATACTTGTGTATGTTGTATCTTCATTGCTTACTTTTTTTGGACCTAGTCTGGTGATTTTCGGAGTTTCGGTAGCTTTTCCATGCCTCCCTCTCGTTCGACTTGTCTCCATCAGTCTTCCTTTTTATTCTACTGCGCCGTTTGTTTGCCCTATCATCTGCCCTTAAAAAACATCTTTGAAATAGAAAGAATACGAGGGATTATTATTTTATCATGCTTCTATTGCGACCTATGTTGCTCAGTCTCGTTTAGAAGGATTCGACACGGGTGTGTGTCTGAGTGTCGGACTCGGCCATTTTTATGAAAAATATGCACATTTTGGCTTAAAATGAGGTATCGAAGTGTCATATCCTTGTCCGAGTGTGTCATATCCTTGTCCGAGTGTCGGACACGGGTACGTGAGGGAATTAGAAGAGTCGGAGTAACATAGTTTGCGACATATTTTTTTTGACATTGCACAAACAGTAAATATGCTAGAAATAGAAATGGGCCAACTACAAATAATGTAGTAGAAATAAAATACGGTCAATTCCAAAGAATTCGAAGGATTATTATTTTATCATGCTTCTGACCGCTCTGAGTTCTAATGTGGGTTTTTGTCTCTGGCAGCGCTGACAGAACACACCTTAAACGAAAACTAGATCTCGAATTCCTGATGCCAGAGTAAAGCTTATTTGTATCATGTGAAATAACTTCGCATCTGCTCTGTGACCGTTGGTGATCATACACCTGGTATAGTTTTGCAGTGTCTCAAGTCTACCTAATTGTTCAGTTTTTCATTCACTGTTGTAATCTTGTATCAAGCTTTATGTACCTATGTGAAATCATTTGCAGGAAGGATGCGTGATCTCAATATGTCGTCTCGAGTATTAGAGTTGTTTGTAGGGGTGTGGCCATTTGGTCGCCTGAGGTGAAAAGGAGAAAAAAACTTCCTTTTTTTTTTTTTAACTTTTATTGACGTAATTTTTTTTGCTATTTATCAGGTGCAGTGTTAATTTTTGACGGCTTGTTTGTAATATTCTATGAGAAACAGGAAATTGCAAATTATTGCTTGAGGCTATACTTCTATTACTGTAACACTTGAGCGATTTGGACTGGTTTGAAACAAAAAGCATGGTGATTAATGAGTGATAATTTTTCAAAATATTTGCTTCGTGTTTTTTTTTTTGCTGCTACAGTTATGTTATACTAGAGCTGTTCAAATGCGGGTTTGGGCCGGACATGGGCCGGGCCGTGAAGAAAATACTTGCCCTTTAAGACCTTAGTGGGCGGGCCGGGCCATAATTATGGGCCAATTATCCTTGCCCTTGCCCGCCCTTTAGTGAAAAGTTGGGCGGCCCATGGGCCATAACACGATACTTCAACTGTTAATTACGTATCCGGTATAGAATGACTTCTATTCAAGCTACTTTTTTATATCGCATACCTTAATCTAAAATTTGAATTGAGGTATATAAATTTATGTATAGTGAAGGAATACATGTAAGGTTAGAGGTAAAGATTTGACATAAACATTATTGTTTGAATATTTATTTAATTTAGACGTTTTATTATTAAAATATATAAATATTTTCGTTATATTTTAATCTTTTTTGTTTACGTATTATATTTTACATATTATTATTTTAGTGTTCCATATCCTTATAAAATTGATACAATTTTCTTTAAAAAACGTCTTTTTTTAAGAGTAAAAGTAACAGATTTAAATAGTAAAAGGGCCTAATGGGCCGGCCCGTGGGTTTTTCTTATTGTCCATACCCGCCCATTTAACTTGGCGGGCTGGGCTTGGCCCGCCCTCTTAATTTTTCGGGTAAAAAATACTTGTCCAAGCCCACGAAATAAGCGGGCTGGGCGGGACGACCCGTGAACAGCTATATGTTATACTGCTGCGAATGTGTCTTTTTGTTTCTATTTGGCCAAAACAATTTCACAGCAATAAAAAGAGCATGATGTTAGCCTAGATAATTAAGCAATAAGATCATCTGAATGACCTTTAATACATTTAAATGGCGGACGATTATGTTCAAAAATTTCAGATGACTAAAATACGTAATGATTTAAAATTTGTCAAAAGGATAAATTTATTTCAAGTAATCTATAAATTATGATGTAAGGCTATGTTTGGCAAAACTAACTGAAAAGGTAGCTGAAAACTGAAAAGCTAACTGATAAGGTAGTTGAAAATTAGGAACTGATAAGGTAGTTTATTATATAAAAAAATGTTTGGCAAACTAACTGAAAAGGTAACTGATTTTGACGAAATTACGTAAAAGGATATGATAATTATTTAGTAATATAGATTTAAGGGGTAAAAAAGGAAAATCCAACTAAACTAGGTACCTGAAATCTCAAATGCTACTCTAGGTAGCATTTCATTTCAGGTAGCTTATTTGGTTAAATAAGCTACTTGCAAAACGGTTACAAAAAAATAAGGTACTTGAAATTTTGGTCAAATAAGCTACTTTGACGAAATCAGGTACCTGAAATAGCTTGTCAAACAAAGCCTAACTATGTACGAGTCTGAGAGAAGGTGGACATGTTTATAGATTACATACATGTAACATCGCGAATTGAGAGGATAATATTGGCGAAAGATTTACTTTCTCTTTTTAGAGTGTTTTAAGTTTTACAAAGCGTCTTGCTTGTGAGCTAAAAACGGATAGTATTCCTCTCATAATAAAGCAAGTGGGAGGAAAAGTGGGGAAATGGAGCATCCCACTTGTGATATTGTGAGATGGGCACTATCCGTCTTCAGCTTGTGACGGATAGTGTCCGTCTTCAATGAGAATTTGTGTAAATTTTAACATGTTTTTTACATTATTACTTTTTAATCTGTTATACCTAACTCCGTTACAATATACAATTTCGGATATTTTATTCTCCATCATCGATAATTCGATATCTAGGATACTCAATCTACTACCATCCTTACTCGTCAACAATTTATTACCAAGTCCACCACCACGACTCACCACCATTTTAAATTTCTTATGCGCTACTACAAGTCTACAACCAACTAAAGGCACCTCCACCTCGACGAATATCAATGAGAATATAAATGTTAATGAGGGTTAGATTGATAATTTACTATTTCCAAATGGTCAAACAACAAAAATGAACCATGGAATTAAGATGGAGAGAACAATATAATAACACCATGTTAACAACGCTCTTCTCTTTATGTTCTTCTCTCACATACTATAATCTTAACTAAGACCAATACGGAATATATAGTTTGTCTAGCGGCTACCTTCGGTGCGCACGGGGTAAACCCTCGGGTATATTGATAGCCTGCAAATCACGTATACCAGGTAAGTCACCCGAGAGTGACAGGCTCGAAGTCCTATTAGGTATGGACTCAGGGCAAGAATGCTCCACAAGATTTTTTGCTTCTGGGGAGGCTTAAATTTGGGTCTCCTGAGAATTTCACTCAAGTTTTAACCACTAGACTCCACCCTTGCGGGCAACTTACTATCGATTAAACTGGTCAAATTATATTCTACTTTAATTAATTCAATTTAAAAAAAAAAAAAAGATTTTAGTTTTTTTTTTTTTTTAACAACTTCGGAAAAAAAAAACGATTTCAGCAAAAGTTGAAAAGAGAAGGTCGATAACATTGTTCATCGTATAGTAAACTAGTAACTGACTACTCCACCACTAACCTCCGTGCTCGCCACCATCGTTGAACATTGATCACGCAACTTTCATGTAACTATTTATTCCTTTCTCTCGTTAAATTAATTTTTCAAGCTTGTACTATTTGATTTATTACTCATTATAGTATTTATTGTTCATGAGATTAATTGGTTTAGGCAGGATTTTGATTAGTTAGTTGTTTTTATTGTTTGAATTAAGCTTGATTAATACTCTGTTTGTTAATTAGGGTTTGATTAATGATTAATTCATTTAAATGTTTACATTTGATTTTAAGTCAATATTTTACTTCATTTGATTCATAGGAATTGCCCCCATTTGCTTAAAATAATCCTCACAAATCTAAAAAAGCCGGGCAATTTCAAAGAATCGGAAGCAGTAACATTCTTATTGTTATGATCATGATACCTTCATTGAAATTGAGTAGAAATGAACTACAGATTAGAAAACCCGATCCGTAATCATGATCTCTGCAAGTTTTTACTTGTGCAGTTGTGTTACGTTGTAGTTTTTAACTATTGTATTAATCTTGCTACATCGTAGAAAAAATTCTGGGATTGCCGCTGGTGCCTTCAACACCAATCCCCGGCGCTACAATCATTAACTTCGTCACCTGCATTTAGGCTTTTTCGCTATTTGACAATCTTCAATCTGCAGTAAAGCAATGGGAAATGCGCGTTGTGAGGCGCCATTATTTGGTGCAGTATGGTTACATGGGTTGTCAGGTTTGGGCTTAGCATCTGCCTTTCAGGTGGCCGGTGGCACATCATTTCTTCGACATTAACCTCAATTTAGTAAACTTTTGCCACGGTTTTATTACTATTTTGTCACGGATATTGCTATGTTTGTTAGTGGTTTCCAACAATTATTGTTATTATTGTTTTCTTTATTATTAATTTTTTTTTATTATAATTCCTCCGTCTCGGTCATTATACCTTTTATTGTTATTTCATTAAAAACAGTTGATCTATATAATTAACTCAACCTAAAAGAAAATTTTCAAAATAAAAATTTCTATATTTTTATTCGCGAACTATAATTCAAGGTAGATTGAATAATTAACATTGTTTTGAAA